>JAYMFT010243023.1:0-11020 GCA_038088735.1 Panulirus argus
ATATATATATAGAGTGTGTGTGTGTGTGTCTGTGTTTATGCGGGTATGTATATATTCTTGATACAAAATGCATGCTGCAGTGGAATTTCCTTATGTCTTTAATCTGGCAACATTAGAAGCTTATTTCATGATTTTTTTTTATCTAAGTGGATGTGTATAATAATAAAACTTTTCTTTTTATGTTACTTATGAAATCAAAGTTGAAAATAGAGGTTCCAGTGGACGGTATTCCCACTTGTTAACGCGCCAGATCAGAGATAATGGTTAGACGTTTTAGGTTGTAAATACATTCTGTACAGAAAAAGAAATGATTATTGTTCATTTTTCAGAAAGTGTCGTGCCATCTGTTTTGGTTGTATCCGATACATTCACCCCTCATGGGCAAACTTTGATCTTGTACATCCCAAGATCTTTGAAGGGAAACCTTAATAACAGTTGGAAATATGAAGGCATCGTTAACTTAGTTAATAGCAACGTTAATATTGTTACTGATATACCAGTTGTGTTTACGTAACGCTCGCTTGCCCTCTGGAGATACGTATGGTGGACGAATGACCTCATTTGCCGACACTTGACATAATCGGTACAGGTCATCCTGAGGAACACAATCCCACAGTTTTCTTCATGATGTAAATCTCGCACGGTTGGATTGTTTGCCAAATTTGCTGTAGAGAAGGAATACGAATGGGGAATATGTTGGCGAGTGAGTTGTGTGTAGGAGGCGGGGATGGTGGGAGGAGACAAGGTAGTGGCAGCCAGTAGGTTTCTGGACTCCCGCGAGAGAGGCGGGCCAACTCTCTCTCTCTCTCTCCTCACCCCCAAGAGGCCCAAGTTTAACTTGGCCGCAGAAGTTGTAAAATTGATCACGACTTGAGGCTGTTTTCTTCCAGCCCACTTAAGTTTTACGGAGGAAAGGGATAATAGACCTGAAACGTAAAAGACTTAAGGGAGAAACCCGTCCATGAGATGATGTAATGGAGAATAAAATACTCATGAGGCTATCAGGGAGAGTAAACTAGGTCGTGGATACGAGTGTCGATTTTGCCTTCAGCATTGGCGACGAGTTTTTTTTTTTTTTTTATATTAAGCGTTTTTCGGGAACGTGTGTGCAGATTATCATAAACTGCACAGGTGCAGCTGATTTGCCCAAGATACATCGTTAGAGATATTCTCTGCCTTATGAATATCATATTACCATGATGAAAAAAGTTGAATTTTTAATTTTTTATAGACGCTATTTTGAAATTAATTCAATTTTTGTTTATTGAATAAAACTCGTTTTTAGAGTCGTTATTTAAATTTATTCTGATTTATCCACATTCGGAAACTCCTTTATCGAATTACTTTTCAAGCAAGTCTTATAAACGAAAGCCTTTGCTTCATATGGTAATTGAGTTGGTAATTGTGAGCTTGAGGATATCTCTTCCTGCACAATATTTTAGAGTACCTTTAAATGTGTGCATAACTTTCAGTGGAGACCATTAATATAGATTAATGCTATTGTTAATTAGTGATTGCAGACATCTACGACAGCAATATTAAGAGCAGTACACACATCGTCTCTACCAGTCAGATGAAAGAAAGAAGCTTCTTTTAGGTAACCGTAGATAGACAGGGGAAACTTGTAGACGACAACACAAAGGCCAGGTGAAGACTAGGACCACAGATGTAGAGGTGTACACACACAACTGAAAGGTGTAAACATGTTAGAAAATGGCCGACTTTCCACATGAGACAGGAGGCATCGCCTCCGTAAATAGAATTAGACTAAAGCATTATCAAGATTGACTGGCAGCGATAAAAGCGGATAATTCGAAATTGTGGCCCAGGTCACGTCCGGCTCCCTTGAGATGCGGCGCCGACCAGGCCGGCAGGGGGCCGCTGGTAAGGGAGGTAAGGGGAAAGTGCGAGGAGGATAAGAAGTGGGGAAAATGAAGATGCCGACGGATAAGGCATGAAGAAGAGAAAAGACTGGTAGAGGGAGGGATGCCACATCGGTAAAAGAGAGTGGGGGTGGCCATAGCAAGACCTGTGAAAGCGATCACAGGAGACAAAGTAAAGATAATGGCAAGTGGAGGGTGACGAGGCAAAGGCTGAAGCAGCTGGAGCAACCTTTGCGGCGCAGGGGCCGGGTAGAATCACATCACAGTAATTAGACACTGTAAAGGTTATCCCGATCAGGGAGAACTCGGGCGAGAAAGCAAGATAAGGTACCCTGGGTGCTGTAAAACTGCGCCAGTAGGTGGAGGATCAGGGTAAGAAACAGATGTTGAAATAAACCAAGGATTCGTAAGTACGAGCAGGCTGGAGGGGAAGGCGGTTGGTTGGCAGTAGGAATGACAGAGCAGGATAGTGGTTACTAACGTTGGTTGTGGGAACAACTGCAGAATGGCACTTGGAATGGTTAGAACTTGGTTATGTTTAGAATTGTTTTGCTAAGAATGGGTACAGAGTAGTGGTTGGAATGTGTTTAATTGGTGGTAGGTTTGGCTGCAAAATGATTAGGTGACCTCACCATTGGAATGAAATGTTGAATCTACGAAGGGTTTCTTACGATGTTACGAACATTTAAACAAAGGTAACAGAACTACTGATGATGCCGCAGAACTAGTGATAAATGCTATTTAAAGCATTATTCTCTTATTTGGAATGTTGTAGTATATTAATGTCATTATGCTGGTGAAGACATTGCCGATCTAGAAAATATCGAAATGTCCTTTACTTCCCACATCAGTTCAGTAAATCATATGAATTTCTATAAAACTGACCTCCTTAGAACACAGATATCAGAAATAAGTTATATGCTCATGAAAAACAGTGGAAGGTTCTTTACTTATATACTAAGACAAATCCGTAGTGGATTGTCAGACTGGAAAGAATGTACAAAGTAATTGTTCTAAAGAATATTGTTGAAATCAGATATTTGGGATAATAGCAGAAATGTCATGGGCCCACGTGTATTTAACTTGGTTATCAAAAGGATGGTTACCTTTAAGGTGTACAGGAGTGGTCAGGTTACACACCATAGTGGATGGAGGACTGCTATATTGTAACCTCATACGAGGACATTAGCTGCGTGGGTGGAGCGTAAGAACTAGGGTGTGGTGCTTGGAAGGATTGTAGGATAGATGATGAACGGCGTAGGAACATGTGTTTTATGGTAGGAATGGTTGCATGCCGCCTGTAGAATTGAGATCAGCATTTGAATGGGGTTAGGAAACAGTGTAACAAGGTGATGGGAGGGGGCCTGTGAATGATGGTAGTAGGGGAGGAGTAGGTATAAGGTTGATAGACTGACAGTTATCATTCAATAACAAACATATTTCATTAACATAGGCCAAGATTTTTGTCCTAACTATATTTTTTTAGGTGTTATTTTTCCTTCATCAGGACAAAACGCACCATACAACGATCTTATACATATGTTTTCTACCTTTTTTTATTACTTTATTTAAGAGGGTCTGGCCAAACCTTTGTTAAAATGAAGTTGAAATCGCCATCGTTCAGAAAGGTTTAGGGTTCATTTTGGCGGAAGAGTGTGTCGGTCGGCTAACACGTTTGTTTACTTCCAGGGGTGGCTGAGCTTTCTTAACTAACCAAGATTTTATTACCTTAGGAGTGGCCTACCTAACTCCTACGTGTGTGGCAAGTTTAATCAAACGCTGTGTAAACTAGAAAATTTGGTTATAATTATATTTCAACATGAGAATACATCTTCAACATGGGACATATTCTCGGACACCAGGCATACTTTTGCACAACCTTAACAGAATTTCAAAATAGGATGAACTCTGTGAGACGCAGATATATGTGAGGTTGAACGGAAGTGATAGCTCTAATGCTGTAGACTAGCCACAGGGTTAGGAGAATACCTCGGCACCTTGCATGTCGTGCATATTGGCGACCAATGATATATGTACATTACAAACGAAAATAGGCATATTACTGCCAGCATTTGGTTACATTTTTGTTTTTTTATGGATGAAGAATAGTTCGGAATAAATCCATGGAGTACACGGTAACAGCTACAGAACATTCATCAATATTGCTGTGAAGCACGGAAATAGCTACAGAACAGCCGACAAGAAATCTATATATACGTATAATAAGTTTGTGTAAAGATCGGCCGTTGACAGAGAACTTTTGTCATTATTTTAATATTTTCATGTCTGATGTAGTGCCGCCCTACCCCTAACTTTGTATATATATTATATATATATATATATATATATATGTATATATATATATGTACCATGTCTTCAGTCCTATGTATGTATGCAAATACACACCCCTGCCTAAGTTAGGAACCCAGATATCGACCAACCACGAGGGGAGGGGGATGGACACGTGGGTTAGGTGTTGGGCGATTGCCACACCAAGGTTCCTAAACCATGCGGATCCGACCCCGGGCTGGCCCATGCTGACTCATGGACAGTAACAGTAACCACTACACCACGGAGGCCCGTTATTGTAAGTTTCTGTGGTAGAAAGAAAGAATGCAGTACAGCTAGACTTATAAGAATGGGTAAGAGGGGGTTAGGTGGAGGAGTGTAATGATACTGTAACAGGTTACAGCTTAATGTTATATCACTGAAACAAATTGGGATATTTTACCCTTTAACTGGCAACAAAAATGCCTTTTCTTTTAGTGAGAAACAATAAGGTATTGAATGGAATGTATATGTGGAATGTGTTTTCAGTGTTGGTGGATTCGAAATTGTACTAGGTAGAGAGGAGCAAGTACACCAGAGTCAGGGTTAAGACAGCTGCATTTGGGATGCAAGGGTGATATATGCAACAGGAAGGCTAACAGAAACAGCTACACCATGGAGGAAGGAAGTTACAGCTGTGTCAGTTATGCAGCTGCAGCAAGGAGACATGCTTACAGCTGCAATAGAAAGGCCGAGGTGACAGCTGTACCAAGGAGGCAGGGAGACAGCTGTACCAGGAGTCAGGGGAGAGACAGATGCATGAAGGTGATGGTGAAGTTATGCCAGAGAGGCAAGGGAGAAAGCTACACCAAGGAGGCAAGAAAAACATTTAAACCAGTGGGACATATGAGACAGCTGCACCAGAGGCAGGGAAGACTGCTGAATCAGAGTGTGGAATACATCTTCATTGGGGAGGCAGGGGACAGCTGAACCAGAGGGGCATGTGAGACATATGCCCTAGGAAGACAGGTATAACAGGTGAACCAAAGAAGCATGGGAAACATCTGCACCAGGAGAGACAGCTGAACTAGAGGGCCATGGGAGAGAGCTGCATCGGGGAAGTTGGGGAAACAGCTTCACCAAGAAAGCAAGGGTGAGTTACTCCAGGGAGGCAGGGAGAGACAGTTGCACCAGGGAAGCAGGGGGACACAGCTGCATCAGGGAGGCATGGGGAAACAGTTAAATAATGGAGGCTGGAGAAACAGCTGTACCAGGGAAGCATGGGGAGACAGCTACACTAGAGAGGCAGAGAATTACAGCTGCACCAGGGAAGCAAAGGCTGACAGCTGGAAAAGGAGGCAGGGATTACAGTTGATAGGGATGGTAGAAGGGACAAGGTGAACAGAATTCTTGGAATTGCAAGCAGGGCTTTCAGATTTGAATCAAAGATTATACTTGTCACTCATTACACTAGTTTGTCCCCACTTTGAATTGAATACTGTGTTTACTTTTGGTCACTGAACTTGAAAAATTACACAACCAGAACAGAGAGAGCATAGCAAGGAGCAACCAAGATGTTTCCTAAACAGAGAAACAAATCTGAGAACCGACAAAAGACTTAAATTTATTTAGCTTAAAAAATAGATGGATAAAGGACTTAATACAGGTATTCAAAATTAACAAAGGCTTTGTTCATTTTAATCTAAGCAGCTGTTTAAGGCAAGATTTATCTGTCTTCATCCATAGTAATGGATACTAACCAGTGGGCAAAAATTTTTCTTTGCGGCAAAGTACTTTTTCTGCAACACAGTTGTTAACATATGGAATGATTAAAAGTTGGAGTAATTGAAAGCAGCACCATAAATATGTTTAAGTATACATTTGATGGATACTTTGCTTTCAATCCACAACTAACGTTATATGTGCGTCTTTAGTTACATGTATAGTTTTTGAATAATCTTTATACCTTTCTTTTCTTACCACACTAATCTCAGAGTTTCTGATATTTTCCACTGTCACAAACAGCCTCAAAAGGACCCATTAGTGTGTTGCTGTTTGAATTCCTTTGTATTATTTGAGACAGCTGCATCAGGAAAGCATGAAGACATGCAGCACCAGCTAGGGACAAAGAAGCACAACAATGCAGGAAGACATGAGGAAGGTCAATGGGGGTTTAGACCCCTCCATCTAATGTGTTTCTGTTCCTTATGTGTTTCCACATGTCTTGATTAATCAAAACCTAACTTGGCACAGTGATACAGGATGACTTGAAGAACATCAGGGGTAGATGGGGTTGAGCCTCTCATCTAATGTGTGTGTGTTCCATATATGTTTACATATTTCATGATATGCCGCTACCTGATATAGTGATACAGAATACGAGAAAGTTCAGTGTGTGTGTGTGTATGTGTGCAGGGGGGGGGTTGTATCTGTTCCTTATATGTTTTCTTCTTGATCAATCAGTAGGTCATGGGGGAAGGGTTATGACAAGAGGAAGGTTGTATGGTTTTGGGGGAATTATATCACCAGTCCAGCAGACAGAGACTCCCAATTAGTGTATATGTAATTACCTATTTATATTGTATGTAGAGGGAGTTTTTCTGTCATGGGGGCCCCATCTCTTGAACATTCTCTGCTGTCATATAACTCCCTTCAATTTATGTTTGCTGTCTGCATTTGCAATTTCCTCAAGTTATTCTGTTCCATTCATCCACCACTTTTAATACTATAAAAGTAATTCTTTACATCCTAGCATATTTCTTGCTTAATTTCATGGTACATCCTCTGTTTGCTTTATCCCAACATTTGTGGAAGAACTGTTCACTGCCCAAGTCTTCATTCAGTCTACAAAACTCTTAAAGTTGTGATTAGGTCACCCCTCACTCCTCTCTCACATCCAAGGTAGGCAAATTTAAAACTTTTAGCCTTTTCCTGTTGCTGAGCTTTTAATTCTGTTACCATCTTTGTTGCTCTCCTCTGGGTCTTCTCTATTAGCTCTTTGTGCTTCTTTAGTTGCAATGACCAAACTTGAGAAGAATATTCTTATTTTGCCCTTATTGTGGAACATTTTCTATTCCATGTACTTGAGAGTTAATCTAAGGTTTGGCAAAAGACAGTTTGTCTCCTTAGCTGTTCTCCTAATATGAGATGCTGGTGACACATTAGGGACAGTGTAGACCTTTAATTCCTTCTCACACATAGAATTGTGAAGCTTATTTCCTGTTAGATTATGAAAATATTGAGGCCTTCCAGACTTCGTGCTATCCTTGTTATTTTACATTTGCTCAGGTTGAATTTCATCATCCATGTATCAAACCAGGTTTTTAGTCTTTTTAGGTCCCCTTGTAAGCTGATGCAGTTCTCACTTTTAGCTTCACTCATGACTTTTTCATCTGTAGACATATTAAGGTAGGAGTCCATACCTTCAGGCAAGTTATTTACATAGACCAAGAAGAGTAATAGCCCCAGAACAGAACCTTGTGGCACTCCACTGGTCACCGTCACCCATTTAAAGAAGGTTCCGCTGACATGTATCCTCTGTTCCCTTCCAGTAAGATAATCCTCTATCCACTGAAAGGAGTTTCACTCTCACTCCTTCTTAGTGATCTGGCTTGTCAATCAGCCTCCCATACAATGTACGTACATACATATATTTTTTCATACTTAATTACCATTTCCAGCTTTAGTGAGGTAGCACCAGGAAACAGATATAGGAAGACACATCCACTCATGCACAGAAATATATATATACACTCATACATGCACAGATATATATATATATATATATATATATATATATATATATATATATATATATATATATATATACACATCCATATACTTATGTACACACGTACATATTTATACTCGCTCGCCTTTTTCCATTCCTGACATCATCCTGCTCAACATGAAACAGCACAAATACATGAAGGAAAAGAAAAAAGATAACATGCATTATCTTCTCTTCCTCCACACCCGATCACCGCCCCCCTGCATCAGCGAGGTAGTGCCAGGAAACAGGCAAAGAAAGGCCACATCCGCTCACACTCATTCTTTAGCTTTCATGTGTAATGCACCGAATTCATAGTTCCTATCTACATCCAGGCCCCACATACCTTTCCGCGATTTACCTCGGACGTTTCGTATGCCCTAATTCAGTCCACTGACTGCACATTGACTCCAGCATACCACATCATTCCAGTACACTCTATTAAAAGCAATTCTTTCATCCTCTTGCATGTTCAGGCCCTGATTTCTCAAAATCTCTTTCACTGCATCTTTCCATCTTCAATTTTGTCTTCCAGTGCTCTTTGTTCCCTGCACTTCTGACACGTATATCCCTTTTGTCAACCTTTTCTCATTCATTCTCTCCATTTGTCCAAACCATTTTAACACACTCCTCTGCTCTTTCAACCACACTCTTTTTATTTCCATGCCTCTCTCTTACTCTTTCATTACTTACTCAATCAAACCACCTTACATGACATATTGTGCTCAAACATTTCATCTCCAACACATCCACCCTCCTCTAAACAACCCTATCTATAGACCATGCCTCGCAACCATATAATATTGTTAGAACTAATATTCCTTTAAACATACTCGTTTTTGCCCTGCAAAATAACAATCTCTTTTTCCTCACATTCTTCATCGCTCCCAGAATCTAAGTCCACTCCCAGATTGACTGTCAACCGTGCTGAACCATAACCCCTCTTTTATTCACATTCTCTCTCATCTTTTTCCTTCCACACACTCTTCCAAACTCAGTCACCATCTCCTGCAGTTTCTCACTCGAATCAGCCACCAGTGCTGTATCATGAGTGAACATCTTACTCACTTCTCATTCCCTCACATCCCCAAAAGACTACAGACTTGCCCCTTTCTCTGAGACTCCTGCATTTCCCTCCCTCCCCACACCATCCATAAACAAATTATACAACCATGGCGATATAACACTCTCCTGCCACAGACCAACCTTCACTGGGAACCATTTACTCTCCTCTCTTCCTACTTGTACACATGCCTTTCACCCTTGATAAAAACTTCTCACTGCTTCTAGCAGCTTACATCCCACACCATATATTCTTAAGACCTTCCACAGAGCATCTCTATCAACCCTATCATAAGCCTTCTCCAGATCCATAAATGCCACATACAAATCCATCTGTTTTTCTAAGTATTTCTCACACATACTTCAAAGCAAACACTTGATCCACACATCCTCTACCACTTCTGAATCCATGCTACTTCTACCCAATCTGATGCACTGCACATGCCTTCACACCTCTCAATCAATACCCTCCCATATAACTTATCAGGTATACTCAGCAAACTTATACCTTTGTAGTTTCAACACTCACCTTTGTCCCCTTTGCCTTTATACAGTGGCACTATACATGCATTCTGCCAGTCCTCCGTCACTTCTCGATGATCCATACATACACTGAATATTGTTACCTACCAGTCAACAACACAGTCATCCCTTTCTTGATAAATTCAACTGCAATACCATCCACTCCCACATCATTACCACATTTCATCTTCAGAAGGGTTTCACCACTTCTCTCTTCGCCAAACTGCTCTCCATGCTCTTTCACTTTGCATACCTCCCCAACTAAAACACCTTACATCTGGCACTTTATCATAAGCACTTTTGATGATCTTTCAAAAATACCCACTCCATTTCCTCCTCATTTCATCACTCCTTGTTATCAGTTCCCCTTTTGTCCCCTTCACCGATGTTCCGTTTGTTCTCTTGTCTTTTGTACATTATTTACCTCCTTCCAAAATATATTTTTGTTTCCCAAAATTTTAATGATACTCTCTCACCTCAACTCTCATTTCCCCTCTTTTTCAACCCCTGCACCTAACTCTTGACCTTCTGCTGCTTTCTCATATACATCTCACAGTCATTTGCACTCCTTCCCTGTCAGTACCACTTAATTAAAAGGGGAGGGAGCGGATGCTGGAAATCCTCCCCTCCAGTTTTTAATTTTCCAAAAGAGGGAACAGAGAAGGGGGCCAAGTGAGGATTTTTCCCTCTAAGGCTTAGTCTTCTGTTCTTAACGCTACCTTGCTAGCGTGTCAAATGGCAGATATGTATGAAAAAAATTGTACGTGCACACACACACACACACATGGGTGTTGCCTGATTCAACCTGCTTGACCTTACGCTGGGAATTAAAAGTCACCTTTGGTGAGATTGTATCATCATTTGACCAAACAGAGTAAAGTCATGTGAAAGGACCTCTCACTTCTTAGGAGTCCATCCTGTCCCTGCTATTGAGTGTAATGCAACTTTGATTATATATCTAATTACCCCACGACTTATTTCTAAGAGATGTTGCCAGTTAGCCTGCTTGAGCTTACAATGGGAATGAAAAGTCACTTTTGGCAAGGCTGTATCATTGTCAGTTAGCTAAAACAGAGTAAAGCCTGTTGAAAGACTTCTTGCCTCAAAGTAGTCCATCCTCTGTCTGCTATTTAGGGCTGCATAGCCTTGGGCTGCAGAACCCGTTGGATGAAGAGCCCTGTGTTACACCAGAACCCTTTCTTAGAAGGGGGTCCTGTATCATCAGCAAACAACAACTGACTCGCTTCCCAGGCCCTCTCATCCCCAACAGACTGCATACTCACCCCTCTCTCCTAAAACTCTTACATTTACCTCCCTAACCACCCCATCCATAAACCTAAATTAAATAACCATGGGGACATCACACACCCTTGCTGCAGACCGACCTTCACTGGGAACCAATCACTCTCCTCTTTTTC
Organism: Panulirus argus; assembly: GCA_038088735.1. NCBI lineage: Eukaryota > Metazoa > Arthropoda > Malacostraca > Decapoda > Palinuridae > Panulirus > Panulirus argus. The sequence goes on from JAYMFT010243023.1 coordinate 10,923, forward strand.
TGCTCGTCCACATGCCTTACACCCTTGATAAAATTTTCTCACTGCTTCAAGCATTTTACCTCCCACACCATATATTCTTAAGACCTTCCACAAAGCCT
>JAYMFT010243045.1:0-11020 GCA_038088735.1 Panulirus argus
GAGAGAGAGAGAGAGAGAGAGAGAGAGAGAGAGAGAGAGAGAGAGAGAGGCGCACACATGATGAAGAAGAAGACGAGAACTTGTAATCAGTACAAGGATGCGAGTAGGAAAAAAAATAAAAAGGGGGGGGGGGGGCAAAAACCAGAAGATTACACGGCAGGGAGAAAGGAGGCTATGTGTAAGGCCGTGAAGGAAGGGGAGGGTCTGGAGGTGGTGGTGACTATGGCGGCGGGCCAAGACCTGGAAGTAGGCAAGTCCCCAACTACCCCCCCCACTCGCTGCCTTCCTCCTACGTCTCCACACCAGAACCCCATAACCCTAGCCTGGACAATCCCCTCCCTTCACACAGTGTATACACTCCAAGGTCGGCTACATAACTCCCCTCGACTGAGTACTAGCACTCCTGGAACAGTCTTTACATCTTTCCCTACTGAGGAAGCTTATCATTATCCCCTACTGGGTGATAACACTTCCTCAGTCAGAGTAATGGCACTCCACTAAGTCTTAAACCTTCCTCTATCAAGATATAATATCTCAAAATGATTAAACCATCCCTAAAGATCCCTTCCCTACAGACGAATGAGGCAATCCAAACCTACTGTCTGTCTAAGATAAAAGCTGAGGTTTTAGAAGCACGGTTCTGTGAGCTACTGTGAGCAGATACATCTCTCTCTCTCTCTCTCTTCCACTGGTGAGCCCGGATCACGAGACTTCAAGTCGAAGTGACTGCAGCTTGCACAACTGTCAACTTCGATCTGCTAGGCTTCGAGCCTTACTCTTGTGAGCTAAAGAACCGACTACGCACCGGACCATTCTCTTGAAGTACGTCATAAACAGCAGCCGACGAAGCGCTTCAGACCACAAACTCTAAGCTAAGAGTCATTTATCAAAGGCTAAAGAACAGACACGCAATGGACCATAGTCACGAAATAGGAGTTATAAACCCTAAAGAATTCAAAGCTTCGGACCACAGTCACGAACGAAGTAGCTCGGAGCCTCACCCAGACCCCGTGCGCCGCCTGGAAGGAATTTTTTACGTACTGCCAAGGTCCTCGGAACCGCGCGAGTCAGTAGGATAACCGAGCGAACGCATCCCAGCCAGTGAGCCAAGGACGAGAATCAATTCTCCTCGAAGGGGTAAAAAAGCAAACCGCCATTGCCGCCATCACTCCACGAAGGAATCGGCGATCCACCAGCAATCCCTGTCTGTAATCCCTCTGAGGAGCGAGGAGTCGGCTGCTGTCCTGTATTCCTCTGCGTAACAAACACCTTGTCTTCCGGGAGACGACCTTTAAGAGCAGGAATCGTCAACGCGTGCGATCTGCCGAGCACTCCAAGCCCGCACGACCATCGGCTTTGCAAGGGTAGGGAAAGGAGAACGGGCGTCTACATAAACTCAACAACACGAAGAAAAACATTTAGGAAGTTCTTGGAAACGCAAGGCAACACGGGGGAAATCAGACACCAGCACGGAGGAAATAAACCCTGCTGTACTACATAAAAATAAAAAAAAACTGGTCTAAAAAACAGAAAAACTGAATATCATAACCACGGGATGATACAGACAGACTCAGGGGGACCGGCGAGGAAGCCGAACATAACGGAGGCGATGTGCAGATGAGGCCGAGAGGGTAGGAAATTAAGATGCAGGTCTCGCTGACGCTTCACCTCGGCGTCCCGGGCGAATGCACACGGAACAAGAAGACAATGCGAATACGGGAGTCACTCTCGTTCCACCGAATATCTATCGACTTCGGATACGCAGATATTTACGACCTGATATTCGCTGTATCATTTAGTGTGTCTCTTGTGCATTTGTACCGTCCTGGGTATCATCGGATTATCTTACAGGTGGCAAAGCATCCGTTCGATCCAAGTGCAGAGCGATGATATGCTCAAAAGTTACTGATTCAAAAAAAAGAAAGAATGGCTTTCTTCATATGCAAAAAAAAAAAAGAAAGAGCAAATGACAAAACCGTTATATGAAATAACCAGCGAGTCTTTAACAAAACTCTTTCCTCCACTTTTAATCGGAAGTTACACAAAAGACCTCTGAACTATCGATAAGGACCGGCAGGAAGAATAGAAGATGATAACGTATCTGCGGTGTGTGTGTGTGTGTGTGTGTGTGTGTGATACTAGGGAAGGGGGGAAAGGGGTCCTTTAGCACGAAACTGCCCCCCCCCTCTACTCCCTTCCTCCTCCTGTATGTCTGTGAGGTCGTGCCATAACAATACCCCGGGGACCACCTGCTGGGGGCGGGGGAGGGGGAGAAACCCCCACGCCACGAGCGTCGTAACCAGCAAAATGTAAAGGGAAGACTATGGGGGGGGGGGAGAGCGGGGTGGGGAAAGGGGAGAAGGAAGAGAAGGTCGGCCATGTTCCTGGGTGTCAGCAACAGGGGCCAGGTTGTGGGGGGAGGCTTGGCTGGCCAGGGTCGGCCTCAAGGCTGGCTGGCCGGCCGAGGACGTCTCCCCTCCCCTCCCCTCCCTATCCCCCCCTGCACCGTCCTCCCCTTCAGCAGACCGCATGAACCCGTGCTGACGACTCTCATACCAAAGCCTCCTGTACCGTACCCGTAACTTGGCATCTGAGTGTGTACCGTCCGGAGCTGTTTCACAAGTACCCCCTCCCCAATGCACCGTCCCCCCCCACACACACACACGCGCGCGCACCACTGTTCTACCTCCCTACCACATCTACCACAGCCCTTCACCGCCCAGGCCATCCCCCCCCCCTCCTTCGTCCCCGTGGTGTTACCGGGCTCTTCTCTACTGTCCCATTTCTGCAGTCACTCATTACCGGAAACGTTCGTTGGCCATCCCCATCCCCACCCCACCGCGCCATATTGGGTCGCCCTTTCATTAACTTGTGCATCCTGCCCTTCGAGCCGCCACTCCTCTCCTCCGGCCGCTTCTTCCGACATCATAAAATGGAGGATATTGGAAGCGAAAGCTTTTTACGTAATGGAGAAGAAAATAACAACAACAACAACTATCCTTTATATGACTGGCCCCGAAGTTACTTAAGAGGGGAGGGAGGGAGGGAGGGAGGGGGGAGGCGTGGCCCAAACAAACCCGCATCGCCTGCGCTCTCTCTCTCTCTCTCTCTCTCTCTCTCTCTCTCTCTCACAAGACTGAGGAGCACGTGCGGCCCGTGTGGCCAATCCTCGGCCCTCTTTGTAATCCTCAGGACAAAAATCCTACGATTTATTTTCCCTGGCCTCCCCGGCGTGGTGGGGTCGGGGAGGAGGAGGAGGAGGAGGAGAAGGCTGTAATCCTCCCCCCGGGCCGCGTCTACGGACCCCTGGAGTCCAGCTTCCTGCAAGGATTTATGCCGCCCTGGGGGTCTTCAATAGCCGCTTATGATAATGCAGTGCGCCGAGGACGCTCGAATTCCTGGTGAGTTGAGGTTTCAGGAACGCGCGTATAATAACGAAGCGTCGTGGGACGTTACTGACACAAATGCCCTCCCCCCCTTTTTTTTTGTGCATTTGCTTGTTTCTCTCGTACGTTGGGGAGCATGTCCGATGGCCTGGTTTGGTCTTGAAGTACCACCGTACGGCCTAGAAAGGCTGGGGAGGAGAGGACATGATGGGGAGAAGGAAAGGAGGGAAGACAGGACGTGGTGGGGAGGAGGATGGGGAGAGAGAAGGTGGGGAGGGTGTAGGGGGCTTAAGAAGGCATTATAGACCCGAGGGTTCGACAAGCACAGTGGGGAAGCATGAGCGCACCACACCAGCCAGGCTGTGTCGGGTGGGGGTGGGGACTTGGTACATGGCAGTGGGGAGAAGTGATGAGGAGAGAGCCTTGGGGGGGGGGGGGGAAGGGGAGGGCCAAGCAGGGACCTTCCCCGGCACTGCTCCCTCCATCACGGCGGCCGTGGGGACCCCCAGAAGAGCCACCTGGACGACCCATCGCCTCGGGTCACGACCCGTGTTCAACCCTCGTTCTCCCCGCTTCCCCTCCCCCACGTGACGACGGATGGGGTGGCTGGGGTAGCCTCCCCAGGATGTCTAGTCACCTGGGGGTCACGTTGGGATCACCCTGGGAGGCATGCTGGGGGGGGGGGTACCCCCTGGGGGATCAGGCAGGGGTTCCCTTACAAACAACTCATCGCACACCCATTCTCATTAGCCGGTAAATTTCAACTACTCCTCTCCATAAATAAGGTCGCGAGCTTCTACCGTGTGGTGGTACGACGCTGGGAACGACCATTAACGCAGAAGGTAAGACCGCTTCATGATGGTCGCTGTGATTCATCTGTCCCTACAATCGGATGGTCGTGGTACGACTATTCTTTTACATGTCCCTACAATCGGATGGTCGTGGTACGACTATTCTTTAACAGACTGGTCGTAAGGAACTCCCCCAATCAACAGATGGTCGTATCACTATCTAATTTACTTATACGCTTAAATGACGACCTCAAGTGACGCACTGACAGGTCGTTGTGGGGTTAACGACCCCACCACAGTTGCAAGTTCAGTGATACTATAGAGATTTACACACACACACACACAATGAATGCCCGACAGACAGTATGAAATTCGAAAATCCTCCCTCTGCATCTGTGTGCACCGAAGCAAGCTTGAGAGAGAGGAAGAAGAAGAAGAGGAGGAGGAAGAGGAGGACAGAGGCATGGAGAGTCAGGCGAGCACAGCGATGGCCGTAAAAAATCAGTGTGTGAATAATGGATATAGCCGAGAGATATGAGATACGGACGGGAGGAAGGTCTCCTGCTTCTCCTTGGCCTCTTGCTCCGTACGTACGCACGCGGGAAGGGGTCGAGCACCTCTGGCCTCTGCACGAAACACACACACACATTTTGCGAGCGATCGGAATTCCGCACATCCTCCGGGCGATGCAGGAGACACATCCACAGCCAAGCCCTACAGCCTTTCTCTACAGTTTATCCGCCGACCGCTTCATGTGCCCTCCTTCGACCCAGTGACAGCACGTCGCCCCCCCCCCATATACCATCAGAAAACGGTGAACTGAATAAAATCTCCAAAAGACACTAAATCCAAGACATAGAAACAATAATTGTACGTTAGAAATAGAATAGTCCCCAATGGCAAATTAACAGAGAGCCACTGAATGAATTAAAAAATCCTATTCAACCACTTCCGCCACGAGAACACGACACGCGGAACACAAGTTAAATGTGCACGAGGACAGCAAGGAAGGGCACGTTAAGGAACGTAACGAATGAGACTCTTGAGATGACCCAGTAATACGAAAAGGTCGTGGTGAGTTGCAGGAAGAAGGAAGAGAGACGAGAGAATATATGCAAACCTCAAAGGACTTGAATAATAACAGACTTGAATCTTACGGATGTTCCGGAGAGAGAGAGAGAGAGAGAGAGAGAGAGAGAGAGAGCAGAGGCACCGGGGAATATTCATGCACGCAGCAAGTTACGTATAATTCGCTCATCGTACCAAAACGCCAGGCTTCAGCAGCAGCGTACGAACCCCTCGTCCTTGTGCCTGCCTGTGAATGCCGGAGGGGACTGTGAGAACAGCTGGTGATCCGGGAAGGCGTTACCTGCCGGGGGTGGATGGTGGGTGGGTGGGTGGGTGGGGACAGTAAGAGGATCTCACTTACTTACCTTAACTACGGTAAGGCCAAAAGAAAGCGGTGGTGGTGTTTTTGACAGTCCTCTCTCAAGTCCCTTCCTCTTGACACCTACCGCTGACGAAGCTGACTGACAGTCGACTAAAGAACGCATGTTACCTACAAAAAATATGTTGTAAAAATCCTTTTCTGTGAAACGAAACACAATTTCGACAGTCCAAAAAAAAAACAAAAAAAAAGGTATTTGGATTTCGTCATCCAGTATGTGAACGCCATGTTAACCCGGCCAGCCAGTTAACATTTCCAGGCTCTGTTTAAACTAGAAAGATGCAGTAAATAATTATCTAGCATGTCACTAGAAAAAAAAGGGGTGACCCTTCTAATACTACTACTACTACTAATGCTACTACTACTACTACTACTTCTACTACTACTACTAACTTTACAGCCAGGTTTGTGTTGTTGCTTCTACGAAGCCAATTCCACTCGTGACCGGGAAGGGCAGATCCGTACCTGGAATCGGAAAATAAAAAGCCTCGTCCTCAACCCACTACTGAATCATTCACGCTGTAACTAAACTTCAGGAAACCTGCCTCCATTTTCCACGGTATTCTTGTACGGAACAAGAGGCGCAATGTAAACATGCCGGGTTATTAAAGTTGTTAAAAATAAATTGCTGACATAAACATGCAAATGCACACCCCGCACGGATCCATGGCCACACACACACAATGAATCATAACTATGTGCATGTAACTATCGATTTGTCCGTTTGTACTGTATGGGGGAGGAGCTATGCCATCGTTAGGTCCCCAGGTGTTGAACACTCCCTATCGAACAGCCGCATAAACGTGTAAGCGACACTCATGAATGAAATCCTACGTTATGGGGAAGGTGGTGTGTGAGCCACGGTAGAATAGTGTCGGGGCCAAGAGGGATGACTTGCGACAGCTAATTCCCACCACTACCCCCTCAACAGACAGACAGACACACACACACACAGAGAGCAAGCACCCCATTCCGTCGACCATTACACCGTTAAGTCCGACGGCCCTCACACCCAACTGAAGCCTCAACGGAGCAGATGCCATCATCTCTCAGGTAGGAGGGCGTCCTGCTATAATCCTTCTATAGCCCTGGGCAAGAGGGTCCACCCCCCCCCCTCCGGAACTCTCCGACACCAGACAGTCCTGTTGTGGCGACCCTCGTCTGACCTGACACCAGCCAGGAGCCCTAACGCGCTACGCCGGGAAGGATCACAGGCCAACACCACCACACCCCCCTCTCCTGGCTCCCCTCGATGATTAAGTCTACGCCTTCTGAATATATCGCATGAAGCGTTCACGAATAATGAATGTAGCCATAACTGAGACACTTAAGGCCTCTTCTCTCCAGCAAGGCAACGTCATAACGTCTGCCATAACGAGACACTTAAGGCCTCTTCTCTCCAGCCAGGCAACGTCATAACGTCTATTAGAAAAAGAAAAGAAAAATAGGGGTCTCCCAGCCGCTGCCACGACTGCATAGCTCCCCAACAACCACGAGAGAAACTCGGCCTCGAAGAAGCGCCATCAACCAATCCATTTTCCTGAAGCTGCATGGACAACGTTGGAAACGACAGGTCCTCTACAGGAGACTTTCCCCGCACCGGACACCGGCTCAAGTGAGGAATCCTGCAAGATCCTTCAAGCCCAATACTTCCCCTTAGTGTTTACGTTGGAGTAGTACTCTTCGGGGTGGGCCTTCCACCCACACAGCTCGGGCTGAGGACCGCAAGCCCTTGAAGGCCAATACCATCTAAGTCGTTCCACTCACAAAATCATCTTCGAACAGACACACACACACATCTACGATGGAGTCACACATTCCGGCGTCGTAGTTAATGATAGTAATAACAGAGGACTACCAGTGGTTGTAGTATATACTGGGAGTCGAAGCTACTGGTAGGACTGGTAACGTACCTTCAGTCGTAATTAGTGGTTGTACTGGTGAAGCACCCATGGCCGTGGCCAGCGGCAGCACCGGTGAAGTACCAGTAGTCGTGACTACTGGTAGCACCGGTGATTCAGTAGTCGTCATAGCAGTAACGAGGTCAGGGCAGCCAAAGGTAGCAGCGGCGCAATTAAGGAGTTGCCAGGGCACCCAAGAGTACCAGCGATGACTGGAAAGACCGGAGGAGGGAACCACTGTGGAAAACGATGGAAAAGGTTTCACCGTAGAAAACGGTACAAAGACGGCAGATAAAGAGAAGGCTCTGGTACAGAACCAAAGGCGCTACCGTTCAGGTTACACTTGCGAGCACGGGTTACAGCAGAAATAGGCTGACGACGCCAGAGGGGTGAAGGTGGTGTGGGGGGGGGGGGACACCCCCATCTGGGCCTGGAAGGCGACCCACATCAATCCAGCATATCGACCGTTATGTACCACAACCACCAGCGGCCGACAAAAAAAGGGGGCCTAGTGCAGGGTGCTACGCTGGAAGCAGAGACCCACTGACAGGTTTCACAATGGAGTTTCCATGGGAGGGACGGATACTTCCAGCATTGGAAGGACGTATCCAGGAGGTCAAAGGATACTTCCAGGAGGTGGGAGCATCATTCCAAGGGTGGAAGAATACTTATAAGGGTAAAGGAATACTTCTAAAAAGTGGGAGGATACTTCCAGGAAGTGGTAGGATACTTTCAGGAAATGGAAGGATACTTCCAGGAAGTGGAAAGATACTTCCAGGAAGTGGGAGGATACTCCCGAGGGCAGAGGGATAGTTCCTGGAAGCAGGAGGGGTCAGACGGGGGTGGCCCATGCCTAAACTCAATAAAATGGCTTGGCATTAGCCTGGGGTACTCTAGGTGGGGTGGGAAGTAACGCCACAGTGACAGAATGGACGGCACTAACACTGGGAGGCGGAGGGTACTTATAGGGAATGGAGGGTACTGTCACATAGGTGGAGGGTACTGACGCAGAGCTGAGGGAAGTGTAAAGTTAGAGGGATATTCCTAAGATGTAATACTCAATGGCCATCCATTTTACAACCAGCCTACTTGTCACAACCCTGTACTTCAAGGTCTCAGTAGTCTCAATATGTGAGCAGAGGAGCCATATTCATTACTGAGAGAGAGAGAGAGAGAGAAAGATAGATAGATAGATAGATAGATAGAGAGAGAGAGAGAGAGAGAGAGAGAGAGAGAGAGAGAGAGAGATCCATTCTTTCTCCTCCTGCCAAAATATAATAAAAAGAGCCTCTCTCATCTGCTCTCGTAATGGATAAATCATTTTCCCCTTTATATCATTTCCCCGATGAACCTCCGCCCCCTCCCCTTCCCCCCTCTGGCGACTCGGGGTTGAACAAACGCCCCCCCCTCACCCAACCTACCCCCCCCCCTGATGGTAAACACTCCACCCCATTCTGCCAAATTGACGACAAACATGACTGACCCCTTCCCCTTCCCCCTCACCTCCTCTCCTCCTCCCCTCTTCTATTAGTTCCCCCCTCCTCCTCCCCAACCTATACACACACAACACCCCATTACACAATTATCACCTATTGTAAAGAACACGCTGAGGACCACAGGTGGGTGGTGAGCCTCGCTGGTCAACCCACCGTCGTTATGGAGGGGGTGGGGTGGGGGGGATCACCACATCAGGTCATTTAACCCCCCCCTCCCGCTTTCAGCCTCATGGCGCGGGCCCGTTAGGGGGGGGGGGAGAGCCACGCCACGGCGCTCGGTTCGATCCCAGGGCCTGGCCCCCCGACCCCCAGTGGGTGGTAATCCACCGTGATGAAACGGGGTCGTACTCAACAACCGTCGTGCTCGAGTGGGGGGAGGGGGAGTGTCGTTCCCGTGCCGTCGTGCTCAACGATAGTACCGCCGTGCTCAAGCGGCTGTGCCCCAACACGGCACTCTAAACACACGGCCGGGCCAACGACGCGCAAGCGCGCCAGCAAAGACATCCAAGTAAATATGTTCCATCACACACACACACACACACACACACACACACACATCTTTTCTGTAGGCGGGCAACCACGCGTCAGAGAGGTACTACCCGCCTGGGTATCGGGAGGGTTTACTGACGCCGAAGCAGTAACCCAGCACTACAGTGGCTGTCAGGTTCCCCTCCCCCTGGCCCAGGATGCTGTCTTCTCTCTCTCTCTCTCTCTCTCTCTCTCTCTCTCTGCCTCGTGTACCACATACGGGGCCACTGGCAGCCAGACGGCAACACCCCCCACCCCCTCAACCCCACCCCACCTCACACACACTGGGCAACCCACACGCCATTTTAAGTCTTCACACTAACTATCTCCCAGCCTGATGATACATATAATCTCGTCGCGGGGTGCTCGTAGGTGCTGCTTTGCGGTGAGCGTTACGCGTCACGGCCCCCCTACACAAACCCCCCCCCCTCCCTTGCCCTTCGTGGCTAAAGACCTCACTCATCACAGACGAAGTAAGTTGATCGAGAGATGACAGGGTGTGGGGGTAGGGTGTGTGGGCCCCAGGGGGTGGGGGGTGTGCCCCCCCCCCCAGCGAACGCAAGCAAGCAAGCAAGCACCCTCCTTTATACCCCATCCTTAAACAAGTGGGTTAATTGCGTATCACCTTGAGAATGGTGCCTTGTGAGGCCTCTCTACCCCTGGGGTGGCAGGCGTGGAGAGGTCGGGGAGGGAGAGAGAGAGAGAGAGAGAGAGAGAGAGAGAGAGAGAGAGAGAGAGAGAGATATGCCGGCTGCAGGCGGGTGGCAGAGTCCTCCTCCTCCCTCCTAGGTGTAAAGAATCGTCACTGTACCGCGCCAGGTCGTGGGAGGAGGATGGAAGAGGAGAGGAGGAGGAGGAGGAGGAAGAGAGGGGATGGTGTTGAGTGAGGGGGTGGTGGTGGTTGTGTGGAGAGGGGAATGGGGGGTGTGGTGGGGTGAGGATGTGATGGGGGGGCGGGTGGTGAGGAGAGGGGAGGAAGAAAGGAGAGACCGCCCTGTCAAGTCGCCGACGGAGGTACGTGAATTTGCGTTAATCCAATTGAGGTGTGGCCGACGTAGGGGGTCTCTCTCTCTCTCTCTCAAGTGGAGCAAACTTTCCCCTCAGTACATCAGAGGGGTCGCGCCAGAGGCGGGTCAAATCTCAGCCTAATAATAATACCTTCTGGGAGGTGAAAGGTTCCGGCCGTTGTCCGTCGGCGACGCAAGGACGTCGTCCCATCCCTGACGCAAAGATTTCGTCCCTCCTTCAGTGGCTAAACTCTTTCTTCCCGTGTGTGTGCGTGCGGGTGTGTGTGTGCGTGTGTGTAATCAGCTGCTCAAGTGGGTCTCTTCATTACTGACCCAACCAGAGAGAGAGAGAGAACCCAAAAATACAACAACATCGAACTCCGCTGGTGACGTATGCAAAACATTTCAGACCTGAGAGAGAGAGAGAGAGAGAGAGAGAGAGAGAGAGAGAGAAGGGGGGGGGG
>JAYMFT010243056.1:0-2500 GCA_038088735.1 Panulirus argus
TATATATATATATATATATATATATATATATATATATACAGAGAGAGAGAGAGAGAGAATGTGTGTGTGTGTGTGTATGTGTGAGTTGATTCCTAGAGAATAAGTTGCCAGTCTTGGAAAAGTTATTTTCTGATAAATTAGATATTCTCTTCTTATTTTTGTTTCTTGAAAGGTTGAGATCATTGAAAAGTCTTGTTTAAACTGAATGCTGTTAAGTTCCTCCATTTCTTTTAAAAGGGGGATGCGATCTGATAATTCAGCCCGGATTACCTTAGCTGAGCTGCTATGCCGAGGCGCTGAAGTAGAAAGTTGATTGTTCTCTTCCGTCCTTCGTTCATCTAATGAGTCAGGAGCTAAGTTCCTTACGAAAATGGTAAGCAATCCTCCCTCAAGGTCTGAAAGTCTTCGGAGCGACTTGAGCACAAAAAGAAAATGCTCTGTGGTTCCAGGGCCTGGTATTTTGGCACCCTTTTGCCTTTTACTGGAAGTCATTTCCTGGATCTTTGAGGTCGTCTTCTGTTTCTGAAACCCGACCTGCCTCTCTTCCAGACATGCGATATTACTCCGTTAGACCAATCCGCTCGCTATTTCCGTCATGCCTGAGATGTAGGGGGTTCCAGTTTTCAACGGACAGTCGACAGAAGCAAGACCTCTTTCCTGGCTTGCGGGTCAACAGAACTCTTACATGTCAGCGGATGTCGACCATACTGGTCAGTCACTTTCCTGCTGCATATACGCTTGTATGCACGTAAGATGAAGACGGTAGAGCGAGTGGTTATGCAAGTGAGCATATATATATATATATATATATATATATATATATACTCCAGGCAGCCATATATCGACGAATCTCAAAAGATCATGGTAAATAAGAGCGACTTTCTAACCAATACACTATGGAGCATCGATTGCATACGGTCAGCAAGTTCAGCATATCATAAAACTCTCTTGTGCCGAACACGACTTGAAGGAAAACCCTTTGCTCTGCCCTTTCGTACGAAAGCAAGTCCATCATCTACCGGCGGCACATTTCACAACCAGGCCCGACACAGACCTTTCCATGTTTTACCGCGGACGCTTCACATGCCCCTCGTTCAATCCAATGACAGCCCGACGGACCTCCAGTTTACCTCATCGTTCAAACGCCCTGGTCACCAGCGGTGCCGCCCAAGGCGTGTTATTGAGCAACGGGGGATTATCTCGGTGACTGCCGATTGGACGACCCTCGCCCCATTTCCATCCTTTATTAGAACATCGCAAACGACCCTGTTTGCACATACCTGCTTATCAAGGGCTGATCACTTAACAAGCCCGGCTTTTGCATGCGGGGAGATTACAATTAGCCGATTGGCACCAGGGGAGAAGCGTTTAAAAGCCATGAGAGTCTCTCACACAGAGGGAAAACGGATTTGATTAAAGGCGTCTACAGAACCCGTGCCATGGCGCTTTCGTTGCCACTCTTCTCTCAGACAGAGAACGGGAGATGGAAAGAAGAGACCGTGTGTGTGTGTGTGTGTGAGTGAGTGTCTGTGTCTGTGTGTGCCTTAAAGCGAAATAGCCTTCCCCTCTCCGGTGTAGGCACTGCTCTGCACATCCGTGGGGGCGAGATATCGGGTCAGGGAGATTTGGGATAAACATGTTTGGACCGATTCCGTACCAGATTTATGGGAGTGATTCGTCTCCCTCTGGCGAGCCCGGAGTGGGGGGAGTGGGGGGGAGAAGCTATTAACAGACTGCTCGGAGAGTGGCGGTAAATGAGAAGGAAAAGGTGAGACACATGTACGGAGCTGTCTCGGTGCGTGCTCGATGTGTTGTGTGTGTGTGTGTGGTAGTGGTAGTAGCAATAGTAGTAGAAGTAATAATAGTAATGGTGGTAGTAATATTATATGTATGCAGGAAATAAGCTAAATTGCGGAGAAAAGGGAAAGAGAGAGAGAGGAGAGGATGGGCGCAAAAGCTCGGGAAGAAATGGGAGTAAATACGGAGAAAAGCATAACAAGTGGCTAAAGTGCAGTGTTCATATCTGGATGCAGACTGACGTCTTCACCCACAGATGTTGATTGGTTCCAGTGTGTGTGAGACCTGACGCCTCGTATCATCAAACACAGACTTATAAGCAACCAGCCGGAGATGTGTGTACTCACCTGCTCGGAGTCAGAGTCGTGGGAGAACTCGTCCTGGGTTGGCGGATGAACGTCTTGGCTCCCCTCTTGCTCCCCCGTGTTCTCCGTCGTCTCCGTGTGTTCGTCCCCAGAGTCGAGCGGCACGCCCACCAGGCCGCCCATGCGAGAAACGACGCCCACGGCCAGGGCGGAGGAGGGCTCGCGGTGCGTCCGAGGCTGGACCGCCCGGAACGCCCCGCGGTGGTGCTCAGACGGGTAGATGTTGCCGTAGCGGGTCAGGTTGTTCTCCGATGCGTGCAAGAGTCTGGCCAGCGGACTGAGCGGCACGTGCCGCAGCCGGTCCAGCCCGTGGTCACTCTCCGACCCGTCACGGAAGC
>JAYMFT010243056.1:7500-11019 GCA_038088735.1 Panulirus argus
GTTCAAGAGGTGTACCTGAGAAACAGTGGGAAGTTAAAAAAAAAAAAAATGTATGGTGTTAGGTTTATTGAGGTGTGTGAGTGGCTGGTGCCTCTTACCCTTCCGACCCCATTCCCTTCGCACCCACCTTCCATCATCTCGTCCCTCCTCACTCCAGTGGACGTAAGAGGATATCTCCAATTAACAGAAGCGTATCACGTACTGGGTCACGAACCACAAACGCGTCGTGAAAAATCATGAGGAAATCATAGTAACGTTCCACTAACTTGTCTCTCTCCTCGTGGACTGTGTTGCTCAGGTCCATCAACAGACGTATGACAAATGCCGGAATTCGCATTACTAACATGTCCTCCTAAAGTGAATACCTACTTTGAAGACTGGAAGTGTGTGTGTGTGTGTGTGTGTGTGTGTTAGTTCCATACACACACAAATATTGCATGTAAATGTGAAAATCTATACACAAGAACAAACACATATCCATAATATATCCTGGCTAACGAGTGTCAGCTTTCTAGAAAGCGCAGACCTCAACATTCCACCACGAACTCTCTCGCTCGACCAACATGCAGGTCTCTTCATATCCCCTGCTGGTCCCAGGCTCTGCCCACCAAAACAGATTGCTTACGCCCACGACTACATTACTTATAAAGTACATTAAGGTACTCCTTTGCGATCACTGGCCATGCGAGTTCTTACCCACATCTGAACTTCATTACGTAACATCAACTAGCAGGGCACACATCTAGTAATGACGGTACTACCCTAGGCATGAAGGCCTGGCCTTTAACCTAACACTAATGGGTAAAGTCAAAGGTCAAATCATCATACCCAAAAGTCGTAAACATAAGAGACATGAAAGGTCGTAACGTCTTGCTCATTGGGTCGAAGCGTAAGTTATCCCAACAGGCACTGACACACCACGAGAGGCTTGCCACAACCCCACCCGATAATCCGAGATGTGGCAAAACATCCTACAGATGTGGTTCATCCTCCCTGGCAGCGGGCATCTCTCAGTCTCCGTGGTGGAGGCGAGGCGAGCGTTATGAAGGCGTGGGCCCAGGCCAGGCTGGCGCGCTGGTATGCCGGAAAAACTCAGATGCTCCGTGAAGGTGATGGTGGCATTCCTGGGGAGGGTGAGGCCACCAGCAGCAGCCACAGGCTTAATAAACTGAGCGGGAAGGGAGGAAGATGGGCTAGAGGGGAAGAAGAGAAGAGGGGGAGGAGGAGGAGGAGGAGCTAGAGGGAAAAAGAGAACAGAGAGGGAGGAAAAGAAGTGTAGCGGCAAGTAGAGCGAGGGCCTCCAGGAGGATAGAGAAAAAAAAAAGGAACAAATAAAAGGGCAAAAAAGAACGAGATGACGAGTATGTTCAAAAGTTAAAATACGGACGAAGACCAGGGAAGGGCCAGAACAAAGACCCGGCTGGGCTGGTGCAGTAATAATGGAGGAGGTACTGTTTACAGACGACCACACTGCCACCCTCCAACCCTCAGCCCTACTACACCCACAACTACCCCACAGCATACAACTACACCTACACATGAGAAACTACCATGTTACATATTAAGGACAAAATGAAAGGCATTATAACAGTGTGAATGGAAGAACCTTAACATAACAGAAAAGGAGACACGGCAAGAGAAAGCAGCTAGGCTGTCCTCCTAGCACAGACGTATGTATTTCTTCCATCATGATTAACAACCAGCTTCTCTTTACGTCACAACCAATACATCACGAGAGGGGCCCGAAAGTAAGAAACAGCGCGACTTCAGTTTCCACACTATAGATATTATCATTATTTTATTATCATTATCATCAGAGACAGTAAAAAATAATAATAGTGTATTCGTCCGTGCTTGCCGTTTCCCGCGTTAATAAAGTAACATAAGAGCTCAACTGACCTTAAAGGAAAAATCCTTCCTAGGCTCCTTCCTTTATTCCTTCTCTCAGTAAACAGTAAAAAGGACGGGAGGATTTCGAGCCACTTTCCCTGCTCCAAACTCTCTAAGTTACCTATGAAACACGCAGGAAATACGTGGGTAGTATTCTTTTTCAATTATCTTCCGAGATTAACAGTAGTAGTAGTAGCAGTAATAATAATAATAATAATAATAATAATAATAATAATACCGATAACATACCTAGTCATTAAAGAGAAAATACGGTCTAAAAATTTTCATAAACATAAAAAAACAATAAAATCAGCAAAAATTAGTCAAGAAAGTTAAGCTCATGTAAATAACTAGCAGCCTCTCATGCCATCAGAGGACGTTTTGACACGAAGCAAGGCAGGGAATTTACTATCAAAACGACAATAACACAGGGGAGCAACGACACGACCATCAAGAGGATATAACTGATCCTACAGAATATACACTTCAGCGAAGGTCGAGCTTACGAAACATAAAACATTACCCATCTCCCCCAAACATAAAAGACGGTACTGGTGCGGACCCTTGAGTGAAGTACGATCCCTAAGCACTGTGGTTACCCCTGAACATGATAAACTAATCCTTTGGGGCCAGGTCATCACATCCAAGGGGTTAATACTACTGTTCTTGCTATGTTTATGCGAAAATGCCGCTCATGGGCCTTGGCCATCACCATGTAAAACAGAAAATATTCATTAAAGTTATTACACATACAAAACAAATATTCAAAATTAACGAAGTATTTATTTAATGGCCGTGATCTGGACAGGAGTGGCAACCGTGGCTCAGACGTGCAAAGGAATTCTCTCAGGACATCTGCGTCTTGAGTCTTCCTGCAGCAATCACCAAACCCTCTTACAACCCACAACCTCACAATGTAATGCTGATGACGAGTATGACTTGAATAAGCACTACCCTGTATGTACGGGCAAATGAACGCTGCCGGAATACAGAGAGAGGTTTGTTACATCATTTGGATCACGGCCGTCATTAACTGTCGCTCTCAAGGTTGGGGAGAGTACTCTGCTCAGCGCGACATTTGCCACGCTCCCTGCTAGTTGAAACGCAAACTTTTGACACCGTTGCGTTGTGTCTCGTTTGCATAATTGTGGGGTGAATTTCATCAGACGTACGTCAAAGCTTAGGTGTGTCCAAGCTCCCTCCGTCAGTTGTCGCACACTCTAGACAACCCCTTCCCACATCCCCGTATTTCACTCAAACACAAGCAGGTGTAACTTAAGTCCCTCAAGCAAGTCGTCTCAATACGAGATCAGGCATAACGGCTGCGGTCCCCAGACCCATCCCCCTGGGGCACCACCAGTCTACCTTGGCCCCATGTGAAAAGGTGTATACCCCTGACGTGCGTCTTCTGGTATTCTATATGTTCAAGAATCACTTAGCCATCAAAGGAGCTTTCCCCTTGGGCCTGCACGGAGTTCTTACTCTTTGTTACCGGTCACACGTGAGGGAGCGTCAAATGTCTCTTCCTTTAGAAACAAACGCCAGCCATCTAAGCTCTCTCTCTCTCTCTCTCTCTCTCTCTCTCTCTATATATATATATATATATATATATATATATATATATATATA
>JAYMFT010243067.1:0-11019 GCA_038088735.1 Panulirus argus
CCTGTGGATTCTCAGGTGCATATTACACATGACAGCTGAAGAATGGATGTTAGGAGTACGAGCCCTTGTGTTCGTATGCTTCTGGCGCTACCTCGCTAACGCGAGAAACGGAGAACAAGTAGTAGTAGTAGTAGTAGTAGTAGTAGTAGTAGTAGTAGTAGTAGTAGTTAGCAGTAGTAGTTAGTAGTAGTAGCAGTAGTAGTAATAGTAGTAGTAATAGTAGTAGTAATAGTAGTAGTAATAGTAGTAGTAGTAGCAGTAGTAGTAGTAGTAGTTAGTAGCAGAAGCAGAAGTAGTAGTAGTAGTAGTAGGATTAGCAGAAAGAACCAACCACCCAGCGACCTTCCTCAGGGTAAACAAGTCCCTTACAACATCCAGGACACAGTAAGAACTCAGATGAAAGAAAATGGATGAATGTCGGGCCTAACCTCGTACGCAATATCACACAGACCAAATAGAATCGGAGGGGAAAAAAAAGAATCAAGTAATTAGTGGATGAGAAGACGTCTTTGCTGAGGGACTGTTCTTCGTAACTTGACCACTTAGTAAAACTTGTGTTCGCTCAAGAAAAAAAAAAATCGTTAAGAATAAAGACCGAAACTTTTTTTTTTTTCTCAAACTTGCAAGCATGTTTCAACTTTCTTACACTGCAGCCAAGTTTAATTGTCCTCAGCTTTAAGGTCTCTCACTGAGGTGAATTTGTCCAGTCAGGACAGACCTCTGTATCTCTGTCTGTCTCTTTTTCTCTCTTTCTGGCGGTCATGATGGTCCGTGGGTTCTGGCCCCCTTGTCCAGTAGTCTAAAGTCTTCTCGACTTCCTTTATTATGATGGTTTTCCGGTGCTGTGGTCTCTGGTACCACATAGCACTGGGGTCTGTGGAACTACACAATACTTGGGTCTGTGGTACCGTAACACAGTGCTTGGGTCTCTGGTACCACACGGTACTAGGGTCCGTGGCACTACAAAACACTATTCCATTTCGCAATAAAGTCCGTGAGGCAGAGGAAGACAGGAGGGTATATATATACACTGGTTGACCAAGAAGAGCATTAGCGTCAAGAGGATTGAGCAGCAAAGGTAATCCTTCGTCAGTAGGAGTCGATCGGTATTTACAGTTGTCCAATTACATTACTATCTGGAAATTTCCTTTCTCTCCCTATTCGGAATATCTGGCTTTCAAATTCACCATAAGAACTAGATGAAAAAAGAAAGATGCAGTCTTCGATCTATCACCCTTCAGTCTAAGGTGTGAGTGATATCAATTTTGTTTCGGTAGATCCGTAAGTTATTTCACTAATGCGTAATGCATTCGTAGCGATCGAACACACGATGAAGAAAAAAAAAAAAGCAAGTCGATTCTTACCAAATTTGATGCATATGTCACATTCAGCGCAACTGCTTAAGATATATTCGCTCATTCTAAACTGCATTGAATTAAGTATTCGTTCTTCATACAAACGGTGCTGCATTCAGAGAGTGACCCCATTGATCACTGAATGAAATCCATGAATGAAAAGTAGTTTTTCCGAAGTGTGTGTGTGTGTGTGTGTGAATTACGGCGACAAAGGAGAGGGAAGAAAGAGGGCGCTGAAGCCCAAGATCGTGAATTCGAGTAAGAACACACGCACTCTCCAGGATATAGTTGACAACTCTCCCTCCAGTCTGGCCCGAGCGTTGTCGACATCGAGCTGTCGTCTGTTCCAAATCCCGCTGAAGATGGCAACCTGTTTTACGGAACGACGACAAACGAGATGGCGACAGACGAACGACGAATGAAGGGGGCGATAGATGTATACAGCAACTGACGAAAAGACGACGGATGATGAGAACGACAGACGGAGGACGAGACACGACGTCAAGAAGAATGCAAGACGACAAGCACACGAAGAACAGACGACAAGCGAAGGGCGACAGAAAGCGTGTGACGACACACAACGAGCAACCAACCACCACGACACAGGACGGCAGAGCCGAAATACTTGACGAGTCAGTATATATACACAACACCTCGGCTAGAAGTACACGAAACCTACTCTGGAATCCTTAAAAGACGCCATCCGTACTAATGGTTCTATCTTTGGCACAGATCAGGGTCAAATATAAACATAAATTCTGCCAAGGGGAATTTCCCCCACACACACACGCCCGAGAGCCTGGCAAGCGCTTGTTGCTCCCAGCTTCGGTTGTGCCTAGCAAAGCGGGTATAATCCCAGCTCTTGCCCAGCGAGACTCTGGAAGAACCAGATTAAGGCTGCAGATCGCAAGGGACCTGGTAGGGGGACTTGGTGCTCAGGGAACATTGCGACAGTTGCGGTAGAGGACTATGTGCTCAGGGAACTTTGAAACAGCTGTGGTAGAGGACTTTGTGCTCTAGGAACACTGTGACAGCTGTGGTAGGAGACTGTGCGCCCAAGGAACTGTGCGACAGCTGTGGTAGAGGACTGTGTGCTCAAGAAACACTGTGACAGCTGTGGTAGAGGACTTTGTGCTCAAGGAACACTGTGACAGCTGTGGTAGGAGACTGTGCGCCCAAGGAACTTTGCGACAGCTGTGGTAGTGGACTTTGCGCTCAAGGAATATTGCGACGGCTATGTGTTATAACCACACCACAAAGATGTAGTAAGGAACTAGTGAAGTTTTATCTCTCCCGGAATACCTGACAGCTTCTCGACTGTGAAATAGGCTGACGATCATTAGAATGTGATGGCATAAGGTCTCTCGGCTATTTCACTAGTCGATCTCGGGACCTGTTGTATACTGAGCAATAATCCTTGATGTATAGTCATGCGAACCAGACGACAAGCTGCCTCGAACGGCATAGCATTCCAGCGAAGGGGAGAAAACGCACAAAACAATGAACGTCTTAAGCAAATTCTTCTTGCAACAGGACGCTCATCAATTAAAGAAAAAATACACTCTCAACAAGACGGTCGTTAATTCTATAAAAAAAAAAAAGAATTAAAATACGCTCTTTTTCCTTGGCAATCAATCTCGTCTTCCTACAGGCAGAAAACAACAATACCTACCAAACACTCTTGGGCGTTTTCCCACGCCTCTCCACCACCGGTAGCATTAACAAAGTGCTTTTTGCAATTTGGCGAAGGGGGGAAAGAAGATTTTGATTTCTTTTTTCCCCCCTCTCTCTTCCTTCCAAGAACCGAAAAATGGTTTTATGTTCGTCACACTCGGGGAGAATGGGAGGGAACTGTGGCTCCCCAGGGGAGTGGGGATGGGGTTCACTAGACCTTAATGACGCTGACATTATCTCCCGGCCTGAAGGTTTCGATTATCATGACCTGAGGTAAAGCCGGGATATTAAGTCTTACCGTGTGTGCGTGTGTGGGGAGGGCCCGGTGGGGAGGAGACAGTGTGAGGAGGTCCCTGTGGGGAGGGTCCTGTGGGGCAGGACCCTCATTTCTTTACTCGAGTCAAACCCTTTCTTGCTTTAAAGTGCTTTTATCTCTCATCATTTCCATGAGATTACGAGGATATATAGATATTTTTTTTCCACGGTTCCGAGAGGACACTGATGAGAAAGCTATTCATCTTATTTCTAAAATAATAGCAGTGAGTTTTAATCTAATACCTGTGAAATACAAGAGGAAGAATTTTGGAGACGAGATGGAAGCACAGACGACGAGCTTGAAACACACACACACGCACACACACACACACACACGCACGTCAGAGCAAACGTCAGAGACGAGACCGTAAAATCCTCATGAAGTGAAATCATTAGTCGAGGCAATCTGGAGAGGTATTCACGGGAGGGATACACCATGCTGATGACCAGACGAACTCGCTCATTGAACGCTTGTCATTCACCCGGGGAATAACCTTTAAACTTGGGGGTGGGGGTGGGTGGGGAAGGGGTAGGGGGGAGGGGGAGTCTGTCTATGGAGGGGGGCCATGGCGACCTCATGACCCCCTGTCTACCTACCGTGTGTGTGTATGTGTGTGTTTCCCCTCCAAAGCGGTGTCACCCGTCACATTCCAACCAACAACACCCGTCTACTCGTCAACTGCGTAACTGAAGACACACCATTCACTGACCACACCACCCGTCAATTATATATAATCCGTCACACTCCCTCCTCATCTGTCTTTTTTCCAACCCGTTACTCTGTCAGTATTACTCGTCCCCATCTCCACACACACCGTTTTAATCTCTATTTACGTACACCAAGAACAGTATGGGCCCCAAGACCCAGCCCTGTACGACTTCACCAGTAACCTCAGCTTGTGTTGATTACCTCTATCTTTTGTTTGGTAATCCTCATCGTAACGAAGGGTTTACCCATTATCTATACCTGTAGCTCAGGTTTCTTTCTTTTTAACCAACCTCTGCTGGGCACACTGTCAAAGGCAGTCTAGTACCAGATGCTCAGCTGAACCATCTCTCCGGTCTTGGAAGAGCCACCTCGCCGCGTCCGAAGAGTCAAACTGGTTCGTGTCACAAGACGTTCTTTCTCTAAATCCGCGTTGTCTCTCAGTCTAGAAAATTTCGCCTGCCTTTGTAGGGAAATCAGTCTTCTATTTTTCCAACCATCTTTCCCAGCGTGTCACTGACAGCACTGGTCAACAGTACAGCCCCGTCCGTAGTTCAAGTACGATTTTCCCGCGTCTCCTTTGCTTAAAGAGAGGCACGCGACATTTGCCCTTCCCCACGTCTATCGACCTACCCCTTCCTTTAGTGTACTGTTGAATAGTGTACCGAGGTGCCTAGCGAGTGCCTCGGGCCCATTCCTCCAGCGACATGAGGAGACCTCGTCAGGTCCATGTTCCTCGCAAAGGTCAAAATGGTTTAGTATCCCTATTTCGTTCCTGCAAATCACCACACAGGCCAATATTTCTTCCCACTCTCATCCCTCCAATCCTAGCCTTGTACGTACAATCCTCGACTGGGAAGACGCTTTTCAATCTGCAGTTAATCTCCTCATTTACGTATCTCCTTTTCTCCCTCGCTGGTTCTTCCCTCTGGGTCTCTTATCTTGATGATCAGTTAGTTCTTCTGTGACCGATAGTTCACTCCTAACACACGTATGAAAAAGCTTTTGACTGTTTCTTGCCTCGTCCACAATGTTCTTGTCAAAGACTCATCTCTGTCCTCCTCTCTCCTCATTATTCTCCGAGTTCTCTTCAAATTTTCTTTTAACATCTCATTTTGATCCATGCCTGTTTTCCATTTCACAGAACCTCCCACAGCACCTGTCTATAGTCTATGCTCCCTCTCACACTCTCTACACTCTCAGAGAACATCTTGATCAGCTCTATACCGTTGCCTCGATTCTATATCCTCTCGTAGGGTCCTGAACTTCCTGCGTTTCCCATTCCTGCATCCTCCTGTCCCCCACACAACGTTAAAAAATCAAGTACCACACGATCACTCTTCCCTAAAGATTAATCCATATCTAATGTGCTCATTTCCAAGCACTTTTATGAAACGACAAAATCAGTCAATAATAATAATAATAATAATAATAATAATAATGATAATAATAATAATAATATTAACTACAACTATAATGATAATTATAGTGATAATGATGGTGATCAATTATAATGATAACAATATTAATACCAATAATAAGAATGATAATTATACTAATAATAAACATGATTTTTACCATATTTATATAATAATTTATATAACAAAGATAATGTTAATGACATAACAGAGATTTACATCATTCCAAAAAATCTGTAAGAGAAAACGTAATTGTATGTTAAGGGGGACTACAAAAAAAATTTGTAAAAAAAAAATATATATATATATACATATATATAAAGAAATACATATCACATGTCACGATTCCAACTGCCTTCAACTACGGTGGGTCTCGAACCCTCAACACATTAGCCCAAGCTTATGCCTTTACTTCTAGGTAAAAGTCGAGAGTGACATTTCTAACAACAAACCAAAATTTAAACATCGTGTTTCAATAATTACTAGGTCAGGGTAATTACAAAAAATACACTTGTAAACAATCAAAAACAATCGATTGCAAGTAATAAGAAAAATACAAATTATAATCCTAATAAAATATGGACGCTATGGCGAACTAGCCATCGAAGCATTCATTCTAATCTAAATTTTGCATCTACATATACGTAAATACTGCTCTCTTTCCTTCTACAAATAATGCCTAAACCTTTGCCCTTCGATAGAACCATTAATCAAGGATAGAGAATTTATAAAAGCCAGTTCGCATGTATAACCAACTTGCTGGCTAAGGACTGAGAGAGAGAAAAAGAAAACGTACGTTCTAGCAATTTGCTCCAAACTCCCAAAATTATTGTACTAACATAACAAGCACTTCTTTGTACAAAGCGATAGAAAATATAATTTTACAATACTTTAATTAGTAATAATAAATATAACAAGGATAACGTCAAGCACTTAATTATGAATTTAAAAACACTCCAAAAGATTTACATCATCCGTCAAATCTATAAGAGAAAACTTAATAGTATTTTAAGGATAACTACACAAAACAAAACAAAAAAAGAAAAAATACATAATTTTCACTAAACCATCGACATGAACGGCCTCTTACTTGACCCTTAGGCGGTTCGTTTGAAAGCCGATTCCACTCCGCCTTCATTTTTACTCTGTAATCCAACTGCATATGACATACAGGTTACGCCAAAGACAATCTTCATATTCATAGTCATCGGTATCACAGCTGACTTGCCCCAACTTTATGGATCAAGTCCAAATGACTAGTATATTTGTTTATTATTATTATCAAGATTGCAGTAATATACATCTAAATATGTATATTTATATACGAATGTAAATGTTTATAGATATAAAATATATGTATTAAAATATAAACTTATTTTATTATAATTACGTAAATATATATAAGACGAGCAAAATGGAAAATTTTATATTATTTGATTAAAGTACAGCCCATATAATAAGACGGTCGTTCAACTTCACTATATTAAAGGTGACTTTCCTTAACATGGATATTAGCCAACATGTAGGAAGTCCTGTGCTCTGAAGACCATAATCCTTCAGAATGTGCTACTGCAAGGTGCTCTCTCGACTCGAGGTTGAGAGCCTCGTCTTACACGGACAAGTCTTGGGCCGCGGGTCTGTTGGAACAGCCTATCTTGTCAGATGGGACAACACAGACGCCGTACTTAAACTGGTGCATCAAGACGAACACGTAACTCGACACAGCACAGAAGTGGAGGCATATTTCATGGAAAGATTAAACGGCGCTGGAGGAGCCCCAGCGCTTCTGGCGGTCTCTTACGAACCCCTGTGTCTTCTTCTGTCCTTCGAGGGCCACCAGACGCTCCAGAGCCTCTTGAAAGACCATCATTTAACCGACAGGTACCTGGGCCAGATCGGGCTACAGATCTGCCTACGTCTACGAGAGATTCACGCCCTCGGGATCGTTCATTATGACCTCTACCCAGGAAATATTCTGGTAGCCGTACCAGACGACCTTTCACTCCCTCCAAAGGTCAATATCATAGATTTCGGGATGGCGTCATACACTGAGTCTGCCCTTGCCCACCTCCCTAGTGAAGATAGGTACCTCGCCCTGAAGAATGAAGAAGCCGATGCCTGCACCTACTCTCTCAAGGATGATCTGAAGGACTTGGCTGATATGTTTCTCGAGAATATTTTCCGCTCCATGAAAGAGAATGCCCCGTCGGCTGCCCGTAAAGTGACTTTGGACGCCTCAGAAGGGCTCCTGGACAGTTTGGAAGAGCTGGTGGCCGGTCTCAGGGAAGCCTTCGCCTGAGGACCTCTCACTCACCTCCGGCTCCACTCATACTTCCTTGCCTCGTATGCTCAAGGCACCATTGTAAATATCCACCAAGCTTTTTCATTCGACCTCTGCTGCAGAAGACACGATCGCCTCCCTACAAGTTACCGAAGGGCCAGACTATCGTTACTGATGGATGCTCCCACAATGGACAGCCCAGAGAAGGCCCCTCACAACCCTCCTCCAGCAGTCAGCCTTTTGGAAGGCCCCCCTTCATCCGTGTGTCCCCGTGGACGGATATACTCTCCTATAAACGTTTCCCTCGGGCACATTATTACTCCCCAGGTGAATTTACTCTACCTGCTTTCAGTCTGGGGTGTTGCCAGAGGGAATGGCACATTAAAGGATCTGTCTCTCTATCTATCTCTTATCTATCTATCCCCGTAGAAAAAAAAGCTTTCTCTCTACATTCAAAGCACTTACTCGATCCCAACAGTCGATACTTTATAAAGGAAAAGGGAATAAGATTGCATGGTCGGTTGCCTGGGCTTTAGGGCCTGTATCTACTGCCTGGGTAATTAGGCCGTCAACGCCAGTCTACTTAACACCCGAAGAAGGTGTTAAAAGATTTTTCCGTTGGCGGATGTTGTAGCTTGTTACGTTGACGGCCTTAATTACCCTATCCTGGCAGTTGACAATTAGGCCATGGATTCCAAGCAAAAGGGCTGGAATCTCCTCCAGAATGAAACTACAGTAAAGGTTTGTATACACCGTGATCGCCATGTCGGTTTCAAAGGATTTTTTCTCTCTCCCTTGTGGCCACTCGTCACTCAAACAACTCGCCCATCAGTCTCCACCTTTCATATTCTCTTACCCTCACGCGCGACTTGTTAATCGCAACCAAATCGCCCGTCACTCAATCTCCATTCTTAGTCAGCCACATGAAAATTTTAATCTTGTACGAAAAAAAAAAAAAGGAAAAGAAAAAAAAAATCGAGATTGTGGGGGAGTGGGAGGGTCTCTGAAAATATATTTTCTCGTGAGACAATAATTTTGTGTGGATCAAGTAAAGAGCTGGCGGAGTCCCATTGAAATTCGGTGTAAATTTTAGTGAACTAAAAGAAAAATCCTCTTAAACAAATCCTAATTCACAGTAAATCTTGCCCAGTCGTCAGGAAAAGTAGGAATGTTTTCTGAAGATAAACAGCCTCGATGTTCCACGGTTTTGCTAAAGTATTAGTGAAACGAGACGTCTTCATCTATACACGTTGTAATTAGAGTACCATTACAATATGATTAGTCTCCAATGACAAACGCACACGAGATTACTCTTACGGGAAAGGCAGGTTCGATATAAATCACTCTCAGAAATAACCCCGTTTGAGGGATAAATCTTAAAACATTATAATCAATTTCATATATTATCAAATCCCTCGCCAATTCCCCGAGGTAAGTCTGCTACACGAATAAGCCTTTCAGATCACTAACACACGTCCTCCTCGACCCATCATGACCAGCGTGTTCTGGTGACACACGAACCCTCACACTGATACAGATGCTTCTTAACGTACTCACTTCTTTCCACGCTGAACTGAAAACCCACCTCGCTCGCTTCACAGTGCCTCTTCGTGGAAAACGTTCTCGCGTCATTCACTTCCTAGCGAGTCACTGGTCCGCCATCCCCACCTGAAATCTCTTTGGTTCGTTTTCTCACAAAGTCTTATCCACATTTTACGTGGCCCTCCTCCCATCCCTGCAGTATCTTCGACTCGACTTGCATCTATACTTTTGTTGACCAAACTATCATCTACCAATACGTTCTAGACAGGATTCTCATCCTTAAAGACTTCTTATCCACTTGACTTGTGGCTGAAGTGAAGATGGAGATTTCTTCAGTCTTGGCGTTGATTGGAGGGTCGGGTATGGGGGATGGAAGACGATGGGAGGGCGAATCTTTTAATGATTTCATCACACCTTATGACACCCTTTTCTCACTTTAGATTCTTCTATCTATCTATCTATCTATCTATCTATCTATCTATTCTCCTATTACTGTCTTGTCTGTCCTGATTTACATGCATCTGGGATTCATATCCAGATCTCAGAACTAGGAGAAGTACTCCATCTTGCAACTTCCTTCCAAACTACACCTAATTCTTCTTTTCCTAGTCACCAAAACTTTACATTGCTCCCCACTAACTTCAGTTTAATCTTTAGCACTACCATCCTCACTGAACTTTACCGCCATGTATTCCCAACTTCATCTACAGTTCCCAATCCTATCCCATCTACACTGATATTACACACACACACATAAAGAATGAACTCTTTAACTGCATCCACTCTCATCCTCCCTTTACAAACATGAGAGTTGCCCACAATTTCTCTCTCCGCGTCCAATTCTTCCTCTCGCTCAGCAAACAGCACACCATTACCAGCATACAAAAATCTGTGGTGAATCCCATTCTGCTCCCCATGTCAGTTCACAGTTCACTTCTATTACCATATCTGTCTCTCATCTGTGGTATTCCCCCCTTCCCATACGAGCACAATTACATCATACAACCTTGGCAAGCTCAACACTTTTATCTGAAACCACTCAACTCATACCGCCACTCGCTCTTACATGTTCTCTCCTATCATAAGGGCTCTTCAGCTGGGTTTCATAAATCTTCCACGTATACCACACAGGGTCAGACCTTTCCTGGAGCTTTTCCTCAATGTACCACGTGCCTTTTCCAATTCCATTAATGCTTGAGAAACGTCCCTCTATTTCTACCCCTTTTTTTTTCCATTTCCCAATACCTTAGTGTAAAAATCTTGTCTATACAAACACACCCTCTTCCCTTTCTGAAGTCCATTTCCACTTCTCGCCAACAAAAGGGGGTCACTAATCCTTTTAATACGACCTATATAAACCTGCCACCTATGCTCCAACACCGAGGGCTCAGTGTTGATCTTTCTTCTTCCTTTCTGAATCATGGCAAATACGATACTGTCACGTGCCGTCCGTTCGCACGTACGTACCAGCCAGCCAGCCAGCCAGAGGACTATCGTAAAAAACACTTAGAGTGCCAACCTCCGCGCCAGGAAGGCGTCTCCTCTGCTCGCCGGAGATTGTCCGTTACAACCTTCCCATTCCCTATCCCCTCCCCGTTTTCTTTCCCTCCTCGTCTTTCCTCTCCTTCCCTTCCGTCTGTAGTATCCTTTTAACTCCTCTCTCTCTCTCTCTCTCTCTCTCTCTCTCTCTCTCTCTCTCTCTCTCTCTCTCTCTCTCTCTCTCTCTCT
>JAYMFT010243078.1:0-62445 GCA_038088735.1 Panulirus argus
TATATATATATATCAGGGAGTAGTTCTCAGTGATTCCTCATATTGTATATGGCAGAGAGTAGTTCTCAATGATTCATCATATCACATGACGTAAAAAGTAGTTCTTTGCGATTCCTAATATTATGCGAGACGAGTAGTCCTCAGTGATTCCTCATACTATATGATATATTAAGTAGTATTCAGTAATTCCTTATATGAAGCAGGGAGTAGTCTGAACGATTCCTTTTATCATATTATGTAGGAAATAATTCTCAGTGTTTCCTCATATTATATGAGGCAGGGAGTTGTCCTCAATTATTCCTTGTATTATATGAGGAAAGAAATAGTCGTCAGTGAGTCATCATATTATATGGGGGAGGGAGTATTCCTCAGAGATTCCTCATATCATATATGTCAGGGAGTAATTCTCAGTGATTCCTCATATGATGTAGTTAGTAGTCCTCAGTGATTCCTCTTATGAAATAAGGCAGGGAGTAGTCCTCAATAATTCATTTCATTATATAATGTAAGTAGTTCATAGCGATTCCTTTTATTATATGAGGAAGGGAGTAGTCCTCAGTGATTCCTCATATCATATGAGGAAGAAAGTAATCTTTGATTCCTCATATTATATGAAGTAGGGAGCAGTACTCTGTGATCCTCTTATTATATGACGCAGGAAGTAGTCCCCATAGATTACTTAGATCGTATGATATAGGAAATAGTTCTCCGTGATTCCTCATATTATATGAAGCCGAAACTAGTCCTCGATGATTCCTCATATTATATGAGAGGAAATATTCCCCAGTGATTCTGTAAGCTCGTTTCGATAACTGCTTATGTTCTTCTATATGGGACTTGGTCTTCTTATTGAAAGTCCGGTGGACTTTACAGTTTTATCAGAAAGCAGCTATGTACAGTCTTAGTACAATGAGATCAGGTTCTGGGCCCGCCCCAGGCAGTGACACCCGTGATATATATATGGGCTTGTTCAGCCGGCCTCCTCGTGAGTGTTGCTCTCCAGCGAGCGGCTGGATTGTTATCTCTGCTTGCCTAACCGACCTGGTATGTCAACCTCCTAAACCGATCGGTATGTTATGTCTGCCTTAACATATGAAGTATGCGTGGTGAAACCGATCTGAACCAGAAGACTACACAGTGCCCTTGGGTGACTTCTCATGTGTTAACACATATATTAGTGAGATTATAATTACAAATAACTATTGAAAAATTAATGGCATGCGTGTGTTTCTTACACAAAGATCACCAGTGATGCCACTGACTCTCCTCTCATCACCATTGATATCATTGACTGTCCTAAGATCACCGGTGTTACCACTGACTGTCTTAAGATCAGCAATGGTACAACTGACTGTCCTAAGATCACCAGTGGTGCCACTGACTGTCCTAAGATCACCAGCGATGCCCATGTCTATCATAAGATCACCAGTGGTGCTACTGACTCTCCTAAGATCTCCACTGGTAACATTGACTGTCTCAAGATCACTAAAGGTGTCAAAGACTGTCCTCAGTTCACTAATGATGTCACTGACTGTCCTAAAATTATTAGTTATGGCACTGACTGTCCTCTAATAACCAGTGAAGGCACTGTCATATGACCACCAATGATGCCAGTGACTTTCCTAAAATCACCATTGATGTCGCAGACTGTCCTAAAATACCAGGAATGTCTATGACTATCCTAATATCACCAGTGATGCCACTGACTGTCCTAAGATCACCAGTGATGTCATTGATTTCCTAAGATCACCAGTTGTGCCAATGACATTCCTAATATCAACAGTGATACCACTGACTCTCTTAAGATCACCAGTGATGTCATTGACTGTCCTTAGATCACCAGTGATGCTATTGACCCTTATAAACTCACCAGTGGTGCCAATGACTGTCCTAAGATCACCAGTGATGCCACTGACTCTCCTACGATCACCAGTGATGCCACTGACTCTACGAAGATCACCACTGGTACCGCTGACTGCCCTAATGTCACTATCGGTGCCATAGACTGCCTTAAAATCACAAGTAATGCCAATGAATATCCTAAGGTCTCCAGTGATGCCAGTGACTGTGCTAAGATCACCAGTGATGCCACTTACTGTCCCTAGATAGCCAGTGATGCCACTGACTACCCTAGGATCACCATTGGTGCCACTGTCTTTTCTCAGATCACCAGTTGTGCCACTGACTGTCCTAGGATCACCATTAATGTCACTGACTGTCCTAAGATAACTAGTGATGCCAATGACTGTCCTAAGATCACCAGTGGTCCCATTGTCTTTTCTCATGTCACAGGATGTACCACTGACTGTTTTAAGATCACCATTGATGTCACTGATTCTCCTAAGATCACCAGTGATGTCACTGGCTTTCGTATGTTTACCAGTGATGTTACTGATTATCCTAAGATTACCAGTGGTGCCATTGTCTGTCCTAAGATGGCAATTGACGCCATTTACTGTCCTAAGATCACTAGTGATGTAAATGACTCTCATAAGATCACCATTGATGCCAGTGATTGTTTTAAGATTTCTAATGATGCTACTGACTGTCCTGAAATCACCAGTGATGCCACTGACTGCCTAAATTTACCAAGGTTGCCAATGATTGTCTTAAGATCACCAGTGATGCATCTAACTGTCCTAAGATCACAAGTGATGTCACTGAGTGTTCTAAGATTACCAATGATGCCATTGATTATCCTAAGATCACCAACTATGCCAATGACTTTCCTAAGACCACCAGTGATGCCACTGACTGTCCTAAATTCACCAGTGATGGCACTGACTCTCCTCTGATCAGCATTGATGTCACTGACTGTCATAGGATCACCAGTGATTTCACTGGCTGTCCTAAGATCACTAGTGATGATACTGACTGTCCTCAGATCACTGGTGATGCCACTGACTCTATCAAGATCACCTGTGATGTCAGTTAGTGTCCTAAAATAACCAGTGATGCCACTGACTGTCCTAAGATCACCAGTGTTGCCACTAAATGTCCTAAGATCACCAGTGATGTCACTGACTATCCTAAAACTACCAGTTGTGTCACTGACTGTCCTAAGATCACCAGTTGTGCCACTGACTTTCCTAATGTCACCAGTGATGCAACTGACTATCCTATGAACACCGGTGACGCAAACTGACAGTACTATTATAACCTTTGATGTCACTGACTGTCCTAAGATAACCGGTGATGTCATTCACTATCCTAAGATCACCACTGGTACCAGTGATTGTTCTAAGATCATCAGAGATGCCAGTGATTGTCCTAAAATTACCACTGGTACCACTGACTGTGTTAACGATCACCACTGGTACCACTGGTTGTCTTAAGATCACCAGTGGAGTCTCTGATTGTTCTCAGATCACTAGCAATGTCAATGACTGTCCTAAAATCACCAGTTACACCACTGACTCTCCTCTGATCACCAATGATGGCAATGACTCTCCTAAGGTCACCAATGATGCCATTAAATGTCCTAAAATCACCAGGTATGTCAGTGACTGTCCGTAAATCACCAGTAATGTCAATGGCTCTCTTAAGATCACCAGTGATGCCACTGACTATCCTTAGATCACCAGTGATGCCACTGACTGTCCTAAGATCACCAGTTGTACCAATGATATTCCCAATATCACCAGTGATGTCAATTACTGTCCTAAGATCAATAGTGATGTAACTGACTGTCCTAAGGTCACCTGTGATGCGATGGCAATGACTCTCTTAAGATCACAAGTGATGTTACTGACTGTCCTTAGATCACAAGTTATGCAACTGACCGTCATAAACTCACCAGTCGTGCCAATGACTGTCCTAAAATCGTCAGTATTGCCACTGACTGTCCTAAGATCACAACTAATGCCACTGACTATATTTAGATAACCACTGGCACCACTGACTGTCCTTAGATCACCAGTGGCACCATACACTGTCTTAAGATCACCAGTGATGTCACTGACTGTCCGAAGATCACCAGTTCTGCCAGTGACATTCATTAAATCACCAATGATACCACTGACTGTTTTAAGATCACCAGTGATGCATCTTACTATCCATAGATTACCAGTGATGGCATTAACTGTCCTTAGATCACCAGTGATGCTACTTACCGTCATAAACTCACCAGTGGTGCCAATGACTGTCCTAAGATCACGACTTTTATCACTGACTGTCCTAAGATTACCAGTGATGCCACTGACTCTACTAAGATCACCAGTGGTGCCATAGACTGTCTTAAGATCACCAGTGGTGCCATAGGCTGTCCTGAGATCACCAGTGATGTCAATGACTGTCCTAAATTTTCCAGCTGTGCCAATGACTATCCTCAGATCATTAGTGATGTCACTGACTGTCCTAAACTATCAGTTACGCCACTGACTGTTATCTAACCACCAGTGATGGCACTGATTGTCCTAAGATCACCAATGATGCCAATGAATGTCCTAAAATCACCAGTGATGTCGCTGACTGTCCGAAAATCACTAGTAATGACAATGACCGTCCTAAGATTACTAGTGATGCCAATGACTGTCCTAAGATCACCAGCGATGTCAATGACTGTCCTTAGATAATCAGTGATGCTGCTGGCCGTCATAAACTCACCAGTGGTGCCAATGACATTCCTAATATCACCAGTGATGCCACTGACTACCCAAAGATCACCAGTGATGACATTCACTGTACGAAGATCACCACTGGTACCGCTGACTGTCCTTAGGTCATCAGTGGTGCCATAGACTGCCCTAAGATCACCAGTGGTGCCATAGACTATCCTATCACCAGTGATATCACTGACTGTCCTTAGATCACCAGTGATGCCACTTACTGTCATAAAATCACCAGTGTTGCCACTGACTGTCTTAAGATCACCAGTGGTGTCACTGACTGTCCTCAGATCACTAGTGATGTCACTGACTGTCCTAAGATTATCACTTATGCCACTGGCTGTCCTCAAATCACCAGTGATAGCACTGACTGTCCTATAACCACCAATGAAGACAGTGACTGTCTTAAACTCACTAGTGATGTCGCTGACTGTCCTAAAATCAATAGTAATGTCAATGACTGTCCTACACCAGTGATGCCACTGGCTGTCCTAAGCTTACCAGTGATGCCATTGAATGTCCTAACATCACCAGTTATACCACTGACATTCCTAATATCTCTAGTGAGGTCACTTACTGTCCTAAGATCAACAGTGATGTAAATGACTGTCCTAAGATCACCTGTGATGGTATGCCACTGACTCTCTTAAGATCACCAGTGATGTCACTGACTGTCCTTAAATCATCAGTGATGCTATTGACCGTCATAAACTCACCAGTGGTGCCAATGACTGTCATAAGATCAACAGTAATGCCATTGACTTTCCTAAGACCACCAGTGATGCCACTGACTGTACGAAGATCACTACTGGTACCACTGACTCTTTTAAGATCACCAGTGGTGCCACTGACTGTCCTAATATCACCAGTGATATTACTGACTGTCCTAAGAACACCTGTGATGCGATACCACTGACTTTCTTAAAATCACCAGTGATGTCACTGACTGTCCATAGATCACTAGTGATGCTGCTGACCGTCATAAACTCACTAGTGGTGCCAATTACTTTTCTAAGATCGTTAATGGTGCCACTGACTGTCCTAAGATTTCAAATAATGCCACTGACTGTAGTAAGATCACCACTGGTACCACTGACTGTCCTAAGATCACCAGTGTTGCTATAGACTCTACTAATATCACCAGTGATGTCACTGACTGTTCTATAAATGCCGGTTATGCCACTGACTGTCCGACGATCATCAATTGTGCCAGTGACTTTCCTAAAAGCACAAGTAATGCCAAGAACTGTCCTAAGATCACCAGTGATGTACCTGGCTGTCCTAAGATCACCTGTGATGCGATGCCACTGACTCTCTTAAGGTCACCAGTGGTGCTACTAAACGTCATATACTTATCAGTGGTGCCAATGACTGTGAAAAAACCACGAGTGATGCCATTGACTGTCCTATTATCACTAGTTATACCACTGACTGTACTAGGATCACCACTGGTACCGCTGACTGTCCTAAGGTCACCAAAAGTGTCATAGGTTGTCCTAAGATCACCAATGGTGCCACTAACTGTCCTATGATCACCAGTGATGTCTCTGACTGTCCTAAAATTACCAGTTGTGCCACTGACTGTCCTAAAATCACCAGTTGTGCCACTGACATTCCTAAAATCAACAGTGATGCCACTGACTGTCCTAAGATCACCAGTGGCGCTATTGATTCTCGCAAGATAACCAGTGGTACGACTGACTGTCTAAAGATCACCAGTGGTGTCACTGACTGTCCTAAATTTTACTAGTTTTGCCACTGACTGTCCTCTAATAACCAGTGATGGCACTGACTGTCCCAAGATCACCAATGATGCCACTGACTGTCCTAAATTCACCAATGATGTTGCTGACTGTCCTAAAATCACCAATAATGTCAATGACTTTCACAAGATCACCAGTGATGCCACTGACTGTCCTAAGATCAGCAGTGATACCACTAAATGTCCTAAGATGGCCAGTGATGCCACTTAATCTCCTAAGATAGCCAGTGATGTAAATGACTTTGCTAAGATCACATGTGATGCGATGCCATTGACTCTCATAAGATCACCAGTTATGTCACTGACTGTCCTTACATCACGAGTGATGCCACTGACAGTCATAAGCACACCAGTGGTGCCACTGACTATCCTCACATTACCAGTGATGCCACTAAATGTCCTATTATCACATTTAATAATATTGACTCTCCTGAGATCACCGGTGATGCTACTGACAGTGCAAAGATCATCACTGTCACCACTGACTGTCCTAAGATCACCAGTGGTGCCACTGACTCTCCTAAGATCACCAGTGATGCCACTGACTGTCTTAAGATCATTAGTTGTGTCACTGAGTGTCCTCAGATCACTAGTGATGTCACTGACTGTCCTAAAATTATTACTTATGCTACTGACTGTCCTCTACTCACCAGTGATGGCACTGACTGACCTAAGATCACCAATAATGCCAGTGACTGTCTTAAACTCACCAGTGATGTCGCTGTTTGCCCTAAAATCAATAGTAATGTCAGTGACTGTCCTACACCAGTGATGCCACTGACTTTCCTATTATCAACTTTGATATCACTGACTCTCCTAAGATCATCGGTGATGCCACTGATTGTGCAACGATCATCACTGTTACAACTGACTGTCCTAAGATCACCAGTGGTACCACTGACAGTCCTAAGATCACCAGTCATGCCATTGACTGTCTTAAGATCACCAGTGGTGTCACTGACTGTCCTCAGATCACTAGCGATGTCACTGACTGTTCTAAAATTTTTACTTATGCCACTGACTGTCCTCTAATCACCAGTGATGGCACTGACTGTTCTAAGACCATCAATGATGCCAATTACTGTCTTAAACTCACTAATGATGTCGCTGACTGTCCTAAAATCACCAGTGACGGCACTGACTATCCTCAGATCAGCAGTGATATCACTGTTCTAAGATCACTAGTGGTACCAGTGATTTCACTGACTGTCCTAAGATCACTAGTGATAATACTGACTGCTCTCAGATCACCGGTGATGCCACTAACTCTATTAAGATCACCAGTGATGTCAATGAGTATCCTAAAACTACCGTTGATGCCACTGACTGTCTTAAGATCACCAGTGTTGCCACTAAATGTCCTAAGATCACCAGTTATGTCATTGATTGTCCTAAAACTACCTATTGTGCCACTGACTGTCCTAAGATCACCAGTTGTGCCACTGGCATTCCTAATGTCACCAGTGATGCAATTGACTATCCTATTAGCACCAGTGATGCCACTGACAGTACTAATATAACCTTTGATGTCACTGACTGTCCTAAGATCACCGGTGATGCCATTTACTGTCCTAAGATTACCACTGGTACCAGTGACTGTTCTAGGATCACCACTGGTGCAACTGAATGTCCTAAGATCACAAGTGATGCCAGTGAATGTCCTAAAACTACCACTGGTACCATTGACTGTGTTAAGATCACCAGTGGAGTCTCTGACTATCCTCAGATCACTAGTGATGTCACTGACTGTCCTAAGTTACCAGTTACACCACTGACTGTCCTCTAAACACCAATGATGGCACTGACTGTCCTAAGATCACCAGTGATGCCACTGAATGTCCTAAAATCACCAGGTATGTCAGTGACTGTCCGAAAATCACCAGAAATGTCAATGACTGTCCTAAGATCACCAGTGATGCCACTGACATTCCTAAGATCACCGGTGAAAGCACTGACTGTGATATGACCACCAATGATGCCAGTGACTTACCTAAAATCACCAGTGATGTCGCTGACTGTCCTAAAATTACCAGTGACACCACTGACTGTCCTCTAATCACCAATTATGGCACTGACTGTCCTAAAACCACCAATGATGCCACTGAATGTCCTAAAATCAACAGGTATGTCAGTGACTGTCCGAAAATTACCAGTAATGTCAATGACTGTCCTAAGATCACCAGTGATGCCACTGACTGTCCTAAGATTACCATTGATGCCACTGACTGTCCTAAGATCACCAGTTGTGCCACTAACATTCACAATATCACCAGTGACGCCAATTACTGTCCTAAGATCACCAGTGATGTAAATGACTGCCCTAAGTTCACCTGTGATGCGATGCCACTGACTCTCTTAAGATCACCAGTGATGTTACTGACTGTCCTTAGATCACAAGGTATGCTACTGACCGTCATAAACTCACCAATAGTGACAATGTCTGTCCTAAGGTCGTCAGTATTGCCACTGACTGTCCTAAGATCACAAGTAATGCCACTGACTGTATTAAGATAACCACTTGTACCACTGACTGTCCTAAGATCACAAGTGGCACCATACACTGTCCTAAGATCACCAGTGATGTCACTGACTGTCCATTAATTACCAGTTGTGCCACTGACTGTCCGAAGATCACCACTTGTGCCAGTGACATTCCTAAATTCACCAGTGATGCCACTGACAGTTCTAAGATCACCAGTGATGCCACTTACTATCCATAGATCACCTAATGATGGCATTGACTATCCTTAGATCACCAGTGTTGCTACTTACCGTCATAAATTCACTAGTGGTGCCAATGACTGTCCTAAGATCACTAGTTTTACCAGTGACTGTACTAAGATCAACAGTTATGCCACTGACACTACTAAGATCCCCAGTGGTGCCATAGACTGTCTTAAGATCACCAGTGATGCCATACACTGTCCTGAGATGACCAGTAATGTCATTGACTGTCCAAAAATTTCCAGTTGTACCAATAACTATCCATAGATCATTAGTGATGTCAATGACTGTCCTAAGGTTATCACTTACGCCACTGACTGTCATCTAATCACCAGTGATAGCACTGATTGTCCTAAGATCACCAATGATGCCAATGAATGTCCTAAAATCACCAGTAATATCGCTGACTGTCTGAAAATCACTAGTAACGACAATGATCGTCCTAAGATTACTAGTGATGCCAATTACTGTCCTCAGAATACCAGCGATGTCACTGAATGTCCTTAGATCACCAGTGATGCTACTGACCGTCATAAACTCACCAGTGGTGCCAATGACTGTCCTAAGATCACCAGTGATGCCACTGACTACCCAAAGATCACCAGTGATGCCATTGACTGTACGAAGATCACTTCTGGTACCGCTGACTGTCCTAAGGTCACCAGTGAAGCCACAGACTGTCCTAAGATCACCAGTAGTGCCATAGACTGTCCTAAAATCACCACTGATGTCACTGACTGTCCTTAGATCACCAGTGATGCCACTGACTGTCAAAAATTCACCATAGATGCTACTGAGTGTCTTTAGATCACCAGTGGTGTCACTGACTGTCCTCAGATCACTAGTGATGTCACTGACTGTCCTAAAATTATCACTTATGCCACTGAGTGTCCTCTAATCACCAGTGATGGCGCTGATTGTCCTCTGACCACCAATGATGCCACTGACTGTCTTAAATTTACTAGTGATGTCGCTGACTGTCCTAAAATCAATAGTAATGTCAATGACTGTCCTACACCAGTGATGTAACTGTCTGTCCTAAGTTTACCAGTGATGCCATTGACTGTCCTAAGATCACCAGTTGTACCACTGACATTCCCAATATCACTAGTGAGGCCACTTGCTGTCCTAAGATCAACAGTGATGTAACTGACTGCCCTAAGATCACGTATGATGCTATGCCACTGACTCTCTTAAGATCACCTGTGATGTCACTCACTGTCCTTAAATCATCAGTGATGCTATTGACCGTCATAAACTCACCAGTGGTGTCAATGACTGTTAAACGATCAACAGTTATGCCACTGACTGTCCTAAGACCACCAGTGATGCCACTAACTGTACGAAGATCACCTCTGGTAACACTGACTCTTGTAAGATCACCGGTGGTGCCACTGACTGTCCTAAGATCACCAGTGGTATCATTGACTGCCCTAAGATCACCTGTGATGCGATGCCACTGACTATGTTAAGATCACCAGTGATGCTCTTGACTGTCCTTAGATCACCAATGATGCTACTGACCGTCATAAACTCATTAGTGGTGCCAATTACATTTCTTAGATCGTAACTGATATCACTGACTGTCTTAAGATTACAGGTGATGCCACTGACTGTTGTAAGATCACCACTGGTACCACCGACCCTCCTAAGATCACCAGTGGTGCTCTAGACTGTACTGATATCACCAGTGATGTCACTTACTGTCCTATAATTACCGGTTGTGCCACTTACTGTCAGACGATCAACAAATATGCCAGTGACATTCCTCAAATCACCAGTGATGCCACTGACTATCCTAAGATCAATAGTGATGCCACTGTCTGTCCGAACATCACCAATGATGTACCTGGCTGTCTTAAGATCACCTGTGATGCGATGCCACTGACTTAAGATCGCCAGTGATGCTACCGAACGTCATATATTCATCAGTGGTGCCACTGACTGTTGTAAAATCACGAGTGATGCCATTGACTGTCCCATGATCACCAGTGATGCCACTGACTGTACTAAGATCACCACTGGTACCGCTGACTGTCCTAAGGTCACCAGTGGTGCCATAGGTTCTCCTAATATCACCAGTTGTGTCAATGACTGTCCTAAGATCACCAGTGATGTCTCTGACTGTCCTAAAA
The DNA here is from genome assembly GCA_038088735.1 of Panulirus argus. Lineage (NCBI taxonomy): Eukaryota > Metazoa > Arthropoda > Malacostraca > Decapoda > Palinuridae > Panulirus > Panulirus argus. Next base: position 11,229 of record JAYMFT010243078.1, read on the forward strand.
TACTAGTTGCTCCACTGACTGTCCTAAAATCACCAGTTGTGCCACTGACATTCCTAAAATCAACAGTGATGCCACTGACTGTCCTAAGATCACCAGTGCTGCGACTGACATTCTTAAGGTCACCACTGGTACCAATGACTGTCTTAAGATCACCAGTGGTGTCACTGACTATCCTAAAATTACCAGTTTTGCCACTGACTGTCCTCTAATCACCAGTGATGGCACTGACTGTCCTAAGATCACTAATGATGCCACTGACTGTCCTAAATTCACCATTGATGTCGCTGAGTGTCCTAAAATCACCAGTAATGTCAATGACTTTACTAAGATCACCAGTGATGCCACTGACTGTCATAAGATCACCAGTGATGCCAGTGACTGTCCTAAGATCACCAGTGATGCCACTGACTGTCTTAAGATCACCAGTGATGCCACTTAATTTCCTAAGAACACCAGTAATGTAAATGAGTGTCCTAAGATCACCTGTGATACTATGCTACTGACTCTAATAAGATAACCAGTGACGTCACTGACTGTCCCCAGATCACGAGTGATGCCACTGACCGTCATAAGCACACCAGTGGTGCCACTGACTGTCCTCAGATTACCAGTGATGGCAATGAATGTCCATTATCACCTTTGATATCATTGACTCTCCTGAGATCACCGGTGATGCCACTGACTGTGCAAAGATCATCACTGTTACCTGTGACTGTCCTAAAATCACCAGTGGTGCCACTGACTGGCCTAAGATCACCAGTGATGCCACTGACTGTCTTAAGATCACCAATTGTGTCACTGTCTGTCCTCAGATCACTAGTGATGTCACTGTCTTAAAATAATCACCTATGCCACTGACTGTCCTCTAATCACCAGTGATGGTACTGACTGTCCTATGTCAACCAATGATGCCAGTGACTGTCTTAAACTCACTAGCGATGCCGTTGACTGTCCTAAAATCAATAGTAATGTCAATTACTGTCCTACACCAGTGATGTCACTGACTCTCCTAAGTTTACCAGTGATGCAATTGACTGGCCTAAGATCACCAGTTATACCACTGACATTCTAAATATCACTAGTGAGGCCACTTACTATCCTAAGATCAACAGTGATGTAACTGACTGTCCTAAGATCACCTGTGATGCGATGCCACTGACTCTCTTAAGATCACCAATAATGGCATTGACTGTCCTTAAATCACCAGTGATGCTATTGATCGTCATAAACTCACCAGTGGTGCCAATGACTATCATAAGATCAACAGTGATGGCACTGACTCCCCTAAGACCACCAGTGATGCCACTAACTGTTCGAAGGTCACCACTGGTACCGCTGACTGTCTTAAGGTCACCAGTGGTGCCATAGACTGTCATAAGATTATCAGTGGTGCCACAGACTGTCCTAAGATCACCAGTGATGTTACAGAATGTCCTTAGATCACCAGTGATGCCAATGACCGTCGTAAAATTATCAGTGATGTCAGTGACTATCCTAAGATCACCAGTGATGCCACTTACTGTCCCTAGATAACCAGCGATGCCAATGACTGTCCTAGGATCACCAGTGTTGCCACTGTCTTTTCTCATATCCCCAGTTGTGCCAATGACTATCCTAAGATCACCATTGATGTCATTGACTCTCCTAAGATAACCAGTGATGCCACTGACTGTCCTAAGATTACCAGTGGTGCCATTGTCATTTCTCAGATCACCAGTTTTGCCACTGACTGTCTTAAGATCAATATAGATATCAGTGACTCTCATAAGATCACCAATAATGCCATTGGCTGTCGTATGATTACCAGTGATATTACTGACAATCCTAAGATTTCCAATGGTGCCACTGTCTGTAATAGCATCACAATTGATGCCATTTACTGTCCTAAGATAACCAATGATGTCAATGACTGTCATAAGATCACCATTGATACCAATGCTTGTCCTAAGATCACTAATGATGCCACTGACTGTCCAAAAATCACTACTGATGCCACTGCCTGCCTAAGTTTACCAGGGGTTCCACTGATTGTCCTAAATTCACCAGTGATGCAACTAACTGTCCTATGATCACAAGTGATGTCAATGAGTGTACTAAGATTACCAATGAAGCCAATGACTGTCCTAAGATTACCAGTGATAGCACTGACTTTTCAAAGTCCACCAGTGATGCCACTGACCGTCCTAAGATCGCCAGTGATACCACTGACAGTCCTACGACCACCAGTGATGCCACTGACTGTCCTCAGTTCATCAGTGATGTCATTGACTGTCATAGGATCACCAGTGATTTCACTGGCTGTCTTAAGATCACTAGTGATGATTCTGACTGTCGTCATATTACCGGTGATGTCACTGACTCTACTAAGGTAACCAGTGATGTCAATGGGTGTCCTAAAATCACCAGTGATGCCAGTGACAGTCCTAAGATCACCAGTGGTTCCATTGAATGTCCTAAAATGCCCAGTGATGTCACTGACTGTCCTAAAATTACCAGTTGTGCCATTGACTGTCCTAAGATCACCAGTTGTGCCACTGACATTCCTAATGTCACCCGTGATACCACTGACTGTCCTAAGATCATTAGTGATGCCATTGACCATCCTAAAATCACCAGTGGTGCCACTGACTGTCATCAGATCACCTTTGATGTCACTGACTGTCCTAAAATCACCGTTGATACCACTGACTGTCCTAAGATCATTAGTGATGCCACTGAATGTCATAATATCACCAATGGTGCTACTGACTTTCCTAAGATCACCACTTGTACCACTGACTGTCTTAAGACCACCAGTGGTGTCGCTGACTGTTCTCAGATCTCTAATCATGTCACTAAATGTCCTAAAATTACCAGCTAGACCACTGACTATCCTTTAAGCACTAGTAATGGCACTGACTGTTCTAAGATCACCAATGCAGCCACTAAATGTCCTAAAATCACCAGTGATATAGTTGACTGTCCTAAAATCAACAGTAATGTCAGTGACTGTCATAAGATCATCAGTGATACCACTGACTCTCTAAGATCATTAGTGATGCCAATGACTGTCCTAAGAGCACCAGTTGTGCCACTTACATTCCTAATATCACCAGTGATGCGATTTACTGTCCTAAGATCACCAGTGATGCAACCGACTGTCTTAAGATCACCTGTGATGCAATGCTAGTGACCCTCTTAAGATCATCAGTGATGTCAAAGACCGTCATAAACTCACCAGTGGTGTCAATGACTGTTCAAAAATCGTCAGTGACGCCAATGACTGTCCTAAGATAAGAAGTGATGCCACTGACTGTAGTAAGATCACCACTGGTATTATTGACTGACCTAAGATCACCAGTGGTGCAAGAGACTGTCTTAATATCACCAGTGATATCATTGACTGTCCTAAAATTACCACTTGTGCCACTGACTGCCCTAAGATCAACAGTTGTGCCATTGACATTTATAAAATCACCAGGGATGTCATTGACTGTCCTAAGATTACCAGAGATGCCATTGTTTATCCAAAGATCACCAGTGGTGCCAACGACTGTCCTAAGATCACCAGTGGTGCACTGCCTGTTCTAAGATCACCAGTGATGCCGCTGACTGACCTACGATCACCAGTGGTGCTAATGACTCTCCTAATATCAACATTGATATTATTGAATGTCTTAAGATCACCAGTGGTGTCACTGACTGTCCTCAGATCACTAGCGATGTCCCTGACTGCCCTAAAATTACCAGTTATACCAATGACTATCCTCTAATCACCAGTATTGGCACTGAGTGTTCTGAGATCACCAGTGATGCCACAGACTCTTCTAAATTCACCAACGATGTCGCTGACTGTCCTAAAATCAACAGTAATGTCAGTGCTTGTCTTAAGATCACCAGTTGTGCCACTGACATTCCTAATATCACCAGTGATGCCACATACTATCCTAAAATCACCATTGATGTAACAGACTATCCTAAGATCACCTGTGATGCGATGCCAATGACTGTCGTTATATCACCAGTCATGTCACAGACTGTCCTTAGATCAACAGTGATGCCACTGACCGTCAAAAGCTCACTAGTGGTGCCACTGACTGTCCAAAGATCACCAGTGATGCCAATGACTCTCCAATCATCACCATTGATATCATTGACTGTCCTGAGATCATCGGTGTTGCCACTGACTGTCCTAAGATCACCACTGGTACCACTGACTGTCCTAAGATTACCAGTGGTGCCACTGACTGTCCTAAGATCACCAGTAATGCCAATGTCTGTCCTAAGATCATCAGTGGTGCTACTGACTCTCCTAAGATCTCCACTGGTAACACTGACTGTTTAGAATCACCAGAGGTGTCACTGACTGTCCTCAGTTCAGTGCTCATGTCACTGACTGTCCTAAAATCATCAGTTATGGCACTGACTGTCCTCTAATCACCAGTGAAGGCACTGACTGTCATATGACCACCAGTGATGCCAGTGACTTTCCTAAAATCATCAGTGATGTCGCTGACTGTCCTGAAATACCAGTAATGTCAATGACTGTCCTAATATCACCAGTGATGCCACTGACAGTCCTAAGATCACCAGTGATGTCATTGACTTTCCTAAGATCACCAGTTATGCCAATGACATTCCTAATATCAACAGTGATACCACTGACTCTCTTAAGATCACCAGTGATGCCACTGACTGTCCTTAGATAACCAGTGATGCTATTGACTATTATAAACTCATCAGTGTTGCCAATGACTATCATAAGATCACCAGTGATGCCAATAACTAACCTACAATCACCAGTGATGCCAATGACTCTACGAAGATCACCACTGGTACTGCTGACTGCCCTAAGGTCACTATTGGTGCCATAGACTGCCCAAAGATCACCAGGGGTGCCATAAACTGTCCTAAGATCACAAGTGATGTCGCTGACTGTCTTTAGATCACCAGTGAAGCCACAAACCATTATAAAATCACCAGTAATGCCAATGACTGTCTTAAGATCTCCAGTGATGCCAGTGACTGTACTAAGATCACCATTGATGCCACTTACTGTTCCTAGATAACCAGTTATGCCACTGACTGTCCTAGGATCACCAGTGGTGCCACTGTCTTTTCTCAGATCACCAGTTGTGCCATTGACTGTCCTAAAATCACCATTAATGTCACTGACTGTCCTAAGATAACCAGTGATGCAACTGACTGTCCTAAGATCACCAGTGGTGCCATTGTCTTTTCTCATATCACCATTTGTACCACCGACTGTCTTAAGATCACCATTGATGTCACTGACTCTCCTAAGATCACCAGTGATGCCACTGGTTTTCGTATGATTACCAGTGACGTTACTGACTGCCCTAAGATTACCAGTGGTGCCACTGTCTGTCCTAAGATGACAATTGACGCCATTTACTGTCCTAATATCACCAGTGATGTTAATGACTCTCATAAGATCACCCTTGATGCCAATGATTGTTATAAGATCACTAATGATGCTATTGAGTGTCCTAAAATCACCAGTGATGCAACTGACTGCCTAAGATTACCAGGGTTGCCAGTGATTGTCCTAAGATCACCAGTGATGCATCTAACTGTCCTAAGATCACAAGTGATGTCACTGAGTGTTCTAAGATTATCAATGATGCCACTGATTGTCCTAAAATCACCAGTGATGGCACTGACTCTCCTCAAATCAGCAGTGATATCACTTACTGTTATTGGACCACCAATGATTTCACTGGCTGTTCTAACATCACTAGTAATATTACTGACTGTGCTCAGATCACCGGTGATGATACTGACTCTATTAAGATCACCAGTGATATCAGTGAGTGTCATAAAACTACCAGTGATGCCACTGACTGTCCTAAGATCATCAGTGTTGTCATTAAATTTCCTAAGATCACCAGTGATGTCACTGATTGTCCTAAAACTACCACTTGTGCCACTGACTGTCCTAAGATCACAACTTGTGCCACTGACATTCGGAATGTCACCAGTGATGCAATTGACTATCCTATGAACACCAGTGATGCCAATGACAGTACTATTATAAACTTTGATGTCACTGAGTGTCCTAAGATCACCGGTGATGCGATTTACTGTCCTAAGATCACCACTGGTACCAGTGACTGTTCTAAGATCACCAGTGGTGGCACTGACTTTCCTAAGATCACCAGTGATCATATGATAGTGACTGTCCTAAAATTACCACTGGTACCACTTACTGTGTTAAGATCAACACTGGTACCACTGACCGTCTTAAGATCACCAGTGGAGTCTCTGACTGTCCTCAGACCACTAGTGATATCAATGACCGTCCTAAATTTACCAGTTACACCACTGGCTGTCCTGTAATCACCAACGATGGCACTGACTGTCCTAAGATCACCAATGATGCCACTGGATGTCCTAAAATCACCAGGTATGTCAGTGACTGTCTGAAAATCACCAGTAATGTCAATGACTTTCCTAAGATCACCAGTGATGCGACTAACTGTCCTAAGATCACCAATGATGTCACTGACTGTCCTAAGATCACCAGTTGTTTCACTGACATTCCTAATAATACCAGTGATGCCACTTACTATCCTAAAATCACCGTTGATGTAACTGACTGTCTTGAGATAACCTGTGATGCGATGCCAATGACTCTCATTAGTTCACCAGTTATGACACTGACTGTCCTTAGATCAACAGTGATGCCACTGACCGTCCTAAGATCACTAGTGGTGCCACTGACTGTCTAAAGATCACTAGTGATGCCACTGACTCTCCTATCATCACCATTGATAGCAATGAATATCCTAAGATCACCGGTGTTGCCACTGACTGTCCTTAGATCACCAGTGATGCTACTGACCGTCATAAATTAAGCAGTGGTGCCAATGACTGTCCTAAGATCACCAGTGATGCCACTGACTACCCAAAGATCACCAGTGATAAATCTGACTGTCCAAAGATTACAGTTGTGCCACTGACATTCCCAGTGTCACTATTGATGCCAATTATTGTCCTAAGATCACCAGTGATGTAACTGACTGTCCTAAGATCACCTGTGATGCGATGCCACTGACTCTCTTAACATCATCAGTGATGTAACTGACTGTCCTTAGATCACCAGTGATGCTGCTGACCGTCATAAACTCACTGTTAGTGACAATGACTGTCCTAAGATCGTCAGTATTGCCACTGATTGTCCTAAGATCACAAGTAATGTCACTGACTGTATTAAGATAACCACTGGTACCACTGACTGTCCTAAGATCACCAGTGGCGCTATACAGTGTCTTAAGATCACCAGTGATGTCAATGAATGTCCTATAATTACCAGTTGTGCCACTGACTGTCCGAAGATGACCAGTTGTGCCAGTGACAATCCGAAAATCACCAATGATGTCAATGACTGTTCTAAGGTCACCAATGATGCCACTTACTATCCATAGATCACCAGTGATGGCACTGACTGTCCTTAGATCACCATTGATGCTACATACCGTCATAAACTCACCAGTGGTGCCAATGACTGTCCAAAGATCACCAGTGATGCTACTGACTACCCAAAGATCACCAGTCATGCCATTGACTGTACGAAAATGACCAGTGGTACCGCTGACTGTCCTAAGGTCACCAGTGGTGCCATAGACTGTCCTAAGATCACCATTGATGCCATAACTGTCCTAAGATCACCAATGATGTCACTGACTTTCCTTAGATCACCAGTGATGCCACTGACTGTCATAAAATCACTAGTGGTGCCACTGACTGTTTTAAGATCACCAATGGTGTCACTGACTGTCTCCAGACCACTAGTGATGTCACTTACTGTCCTAAAATTATCACTTATGCCGCTGATTTTTCTCTAATCACCAATGATGGCACTGATTGTCCTATGACCACCAATGATGCCAGTGACTGTCTTAAACTCACTAGTGATGTCGTTGACTGTCCTAAAATCAATAGTAATGTCAATGACTGTACTACACCAATGATGCCACTGACTGTCCTAGTTTACCAGAGATGCCATTGACTGTCCTAAGATCACCAGTTGTACCACTGACATTCCTAATATCACTAGTGAGACCAGTTACTGTCATAAGATTAATAGTGATGTAACTGACTGTCCTAAGATCACCTGTGATGCGATGCCACTGACTCTCTTACGATCACCAGTGATGTCACTGACTCTCCTTAAATCATCAGTGATGCTATTGACCGTTATAAACTCACCAGTGGTGCCAATGACTGTCATAAGATCAATAGTGATGTCACTGACTGTCCTAAGACCACCAGTGATGCCACTGACTGTACGAAGATCACTCCTGGTACCGCTGATTGTCTTAAGATCACCAGTGGTGCCATAGACTGTCCTAAGATCACCAGTGGTGCCATAGACTCTCCTAAGATCACCAGTGATGTCACTGACTGTCCTTAATTCATCAGTGATGCTATTGACCGTCTTAAACTCACCAGTGGTGCCAATGGCTGTCATAAGATGAACTGTGATGCCACTGACTGTCCTAAGACCACCAATGATGCCAATGACTGTACGAGGATCACCACTGGTACCGCTGACTGTCTTAAGGTCACTAATGATGCCATAGACTGTCCTAAGATCACCAGTTGTGCCATATACTATCCCAAGATCACCAGTGATGCCATTGACTGTCTTAAGATCACCAGTTGTGCCACTGACATTCCTAAAATCCCCAATGATGCCCCTTACTATCCTAAAATCATCATATATGTAACTGACTGTCCTAAGATCAACCTGTGATGCGATGCCATTGACTCATTAGATCACCAGTGATGTCACTGACTCTCCTTAGATCACCAGTGATGCACTGACCGTCATAAGCTCACTAGCGGTGCCACTGACTGTCCAAAGATCACCAGTGATGCCACTGACTCTCCTTTCATTACCATTGGTATCATTGACTGTCCTAAGATCACCGGTGTTGCCACTGACTGTCCTAAGTTTACCAGTGATACCAGTGACTGTCCTAAGATGACCAGTTTTATCACTGACATTCCTAATATCACTAGTAAGGCCACTTACTGTCCTAAGATAAACAGTGATGTAACTGACTGTCCTAAGATCACCTGTGATGCGATGCCACTAACTCTATTAAGATCACCAGTGATGTCACTGACTGTCCTTAAATCACCAGTGATGCTATTGACCGTCATAAACTCACCAGTTGTGCCGATGACTGTCATAAGATCAACAGTGATGCCACTGACTGCCCTAAGACCACCAGTGATGCCACTGACTGTGCGAAGATCACCACTGGTACCGCTGGCTGTCTTAAGGTCACCAATGGTGCCGTAGAATGTCATAAGATCACCAGTGGTGCCATAGACTGTCCTAAGATCACCAATGATGTCACAGACTGTCCTTAGATCACCAGTGATGGCACTGACCGTCGTAAAATCACCAGTGATGCCAGTAACTATCCTAAGATCACCAGTGATGCCACGTATTGTCCCTAGATAACCAGCGATGCCACTGAATGTCCTAGGATCACCAGTGGCGCCACTGTCTTTTTTCATATCACCAGTTGTGCCAATGACTGTTCTAAGATCACCATTGATATCATTGACTGTCCTAAGATAACCAGTGATGCCACTGACTGTACTAAGATCACCAGAGGTCACATTGTCATTTCTCAGATCCTCAGTTTTGCCACTGACTGTCTTAAGATCACCATTGATGTCACTGACTCTCCAAAGATCACCAATTATACCATTGGCTGTCGTATAATTACCAGTGATGTTAATGACTGTCCTAAGATTACCAATGGTGTCACTGTCTGTCCTAACATCACAATTGATGCCATTTAATGTCCTAAGATAACCATTGATGTCAATGACTGTCATAAAATCACCATTGATACCAATGCTTATTCTTAGATCATTAATGATGCCACTGACTGTCCAAAAATCACTAGTGATGTCACTGCCTGCCTAAGATCACCAGGGGTGCCACTGATTGCTGAAGATCACCAGTGATGCAACTAACTGTCCTAAGATCACAAGTGATGTCAATGAGTGTCCTAAGATTACCAATGACTGTCCTAAGATAATCAGTGATAGCACTGACTTTTCAAAGTCTACCAGTGATGTCACTGACTGTCCTAAGATCACAGTGATACCACTGACAGTCCTAAGACCACCAGTGATGCCACTGACTGTCGTAAGATCACCAGTGATGCCACTGACTGTCCTCAGTTTAGCAGTGATATCACCGACTGTCAGAGGATCACCAGTGATTTCACTGGCTGTTCTAAGATCACTAGTGATGATAATGACTGTCTTCAGGTCACCGGTGATGCCACTAAGTCTACTAAGATCATCAGTCAAGGAGTTCCCTAAAATCACCAGTGATGCCACTGTCTGTCCTAAGATCACCAGTGGTGCCACTGAATGTACTAAAGCCCCAGTGATGTCATTGACTGTCCCAAAACTACCATTTGAGCCAGAGACTGTCCTAAGATCACCAGTTGTGCCACTGACATTTCTAATGTCACCAGTGATACCACTGAGTGTCCTAAGATCACCGGTGATGCCACTGACTATCCTAAGATAACCAGTGGTGCCACTGACAGTAGTCAGATCACCAGTGATGCAACTGACTGTCCTATTATCACCTTTGATGTCACTGCCTGTCCTAAGATCACCGGTGATGCCACTGCGTATCCTAAGATCATCAGTATTGCCACTGAACGTCATAAGTTCACCAATGGTGCATTTGACTCTCCTTAGATCACCACTGTTACCACTGACTGTCTTAAGACCACCAGTAGTGTCACTGCCTGTTCTCAGATCTCTAGTGATGTCACTAAATGTCCTAGAATTACCAGTTAGGCCACTGACTGTCCTCTGTGCACCAGTAATGACACTGAGTGTTCTAAGTTCATCAGTAAAGCCACTAAATATCCCAAAATCACCTGTGATGTCGCTGACTGTCCTAAAATCAACAGTATGTCAATGACTGTCCTAAGATCACCAGTGATTACACTGACTGTCCTAAGATCACCAGTGATGCCACTGACTGACCTAAGATCACCAGTTGTGCCACTGACATTCCTAATATCAGCAGTGATGCAACTTAATGTCCTAAGATCACCAGTGATGTAATTGACTGTCCGAAGATCACCTGTGATACAATACCACTAACCCTCTTAAGATCACCAGTGATGTCACTGACCATCATAAACTCACCAGTTGTGCCAATGACTGTTCAAAGATTGTCAGTGATGCCACTGACTGTCTTAAGATGACACGTGATGCCACTGACTGTAGTAAGATCACTAGTGGTATCACTGACTGACGTAAGATCACCATTGGTGCCAGATAGTGTCCTACTATCACCAGTGATGTCATTGACTATCCTAAAATTACCAGTTGTGCCACTGACTGTCCTAAGATCAACAGATGTGCCACTGACATTCCTAAAATCTCCAGTGATGTCACTGACTGTCCTAAGACTACCAGTGATGCCAATGCCTATCCTAAGATCACCAGTGGTGCCATCGAGTGTTCTAAGATTACCAGTGGTGCCATTGACTGTCCTAAGATCACCAGTGATGCCGCTGACTGACCCAAGATCACCAGAGGTGCTAATGACTCTCCTAAGATCACCATTGATACTATTGACTGTCTTAAGATCATCAGTGGTGTCACTGACTGTCCCCAGATCACTAGTGATATCACTGACTGTCCTAAAACTACCAGTTATGCCACTGACTGTCCTCTAATAACCAGTAATGGAACTGAGTGTTCTAAGATCACCATGATGCCACTGACTGTCCTAAATTCACCAATGATGTCGCTTACTGTCCTAAAATCACCAGCAATGTCAATGACTTTCCTAAGATCACCATTGATGCCACTGACTGTCCAAAGATCACCATTGATGCCATAGACTGCCCTAAGAGCACTAGCTGTGTCACTGACATTCCTAATAATACCAGTGACGCCACTTACTATCCTAAAATCACCGTTGATGTAATTGACTGTCTTGAGATCACCTGTGATGCGGTGCCAATGACTCTCATTAGATCACCAGTGATGTCAATGACTGTCCTTAGATCAACAGTGATGCCAATGACAGTCATAAGCTCACTAGTGGTGTCAATGACTGTCTATAGATCACATGTGATGCCACTGACTCTCCTATCATCACCATTCATATCACTGACTATCCTAAGATCACCGGTGTTGCCACTGACTGTCCGAAGATCACCACTGGTACCAAAGACTGTCCTAAGATCACCAGTGGTGCCACTGACTGTCCTAAGATCACCAGTGATGCCACTGACTCTCCTATCATTACCATTGATATGATTGACTATCCTAAGATCACCAGTGGTGCTACTGACTCTCCTAAAATCTCCACTGGTACCACTGACCGTCTTAAGATCACCAGAGGTGTCACTGACTGTCCTCAGTTCACTACTGATGTCATTGACTGTCCTAAAATTATTAGCTATGCCACTAACTGTTCTCTAATCACCAGTGAAGGCACTGACTGTCATATGACCACCAGTGATACAAGTGACTTTCCTAAAATCACCAGTGATGTCACAGACTGTCCTAAAATACCAGGAATGTCAATGACTGTCCTAATATCACCAGTAATGCCACTGACTGTAGTAAGTTCACCAGTGATGTCATTGACTTTCCTAAGATCACCAGTTGTGCCAATGACATTCCTAATATCAATAGTGATACTACTGACTCTCTTAAGATGACTAGTGATGTCACTGACTTTCCTTAGATCACCAATGATGCTATTGACCCTTATAAACTCACCAGTGGTGCCAATGATTGTTCTAAGATCACCAGTGATGCCACTGACTATCCTACGATCACCAGTGATGCCATTGACTCTACGAAGATCACCACTGGTACCGCTGATTGCCATAAGGTCACTATTGGTGCCATAGACTGTCCTAAGATCACCAGCGGTGCCAGAGACCGTCCTAAGATCACAAGTGATGTCATTGAGTGTCTTTAGATCACCAGTGAAGCCACAAACCATCATAAGATCACCAGTGATGCCAATTACTGTCCTAAGATCACCAGTGATGCCATTGACTTTACTAAGATCACCAGTGATGCCACTTACTGTCCCTAGATAACCAGTGATGCCACTGACTGCCCTAGGATCACCAGTCGTGCCACTGTCTCTTCTCAGATCACCAGATGTGCCACTGACTGTCCTAAGACCACCATTAATGTCACTGACTGTCCTAAGATAATCAGTGATGCAACTGACTGTCCTAAGATCACCAGTGGTGCTATTGTCTTTTCTCATATCACCAGCTGTGCCACTGACTGACTTAAGATCACCATTGATGTCACTAACTCTCCTAAGATCACCAATAATGCCATTGATGTTACTGATTGTCCTAAGATTACCAGTGGTGCCAATGTCTGTCCCAAGATGACAGTTGACGCCATATACTGTCCTAACACCATCAGTGATGTCAGTGACTCTCATAAGATCACCATTGATGCCAGTGATTGTTTTAAGATCACTAGTGATGCCACTGACTGTCCTTAAATCACCAGTGATGCCACTGACTGCCTAAGAGTACAAGGGTTGCCAGTGATTGTCTTAAGATCACCTGTGATGCAAATAACTGTCCTAAGATCACAACTGATGTCACTGAGTGTTCTAAGATTGCCAATGATGCCACTGACTACCCTAAGATCACCAGTTATTCCACTGACTTAACTCTGACCACCAGTGATGCCAATGACTGTCCTAAAATCATCAGTCATGGCACTGACTCTACTAAGATCAGCAGTGATGTCGCTGACTATCATAGGATTAACAGTGATTTCACTGGCTGTCCTAAGATCACTAGTGATGATTCTGATTGTCCTCAGATCAACGGTGATGCCACTGACTCTATTAAGATCACCAGTGATGTCAATGAGTGTCCTAAAACTACCAGTGATGCCACTGACTGTCCTAAGATCACCAGTGTTGCCACTAAATGTCCTAAGATCACCAGTGATGTCACTGACTGTCCTAAAGTTACGAGTTGTGCCACTGACTCACCTAAGATCATCAGTTGTGCCACTGACATTCTTAATGTGACCAGTGATGCAAATGACTATCCTATGAACACCAGTCATGACACTTACAGTACTAATATAACTTTTGATGTCACTGACTGTCCTAAGATCACCGGTGATGCCATTTACTGTCCTAAGATCACCACTGGTACCACTGGCTGCTATGATATCACCATTGATGTTACTGACTGTCCTAAGATCACCAGTGATGCTATTAACTGTCCTAAGATCCCCAGTTGTGCCACTGACATTCCAGATATCACCAGTGATGTAACTGACTGTCCTAGGTTCACCTGTGATGCGATGCCACTGACTCTCTTTAGATCACCCAGTGATGTTACTGACTGTTCTTAGATCACCATTGATGATACTGACCATCATAAACTCTCCAATAGTGCCAATGACTCTCCTAAGATCGTTAGTATTGCCACTGACTATCCTAAGATCACAAGTAATGCCACTGACTGTATTAAGATTGCCACTGGTACCACTAATTTTCCTATCACCAGAGGCGCCAAACGCTGTCGTAAGATCACCAGCGATGTCACTGACTGTCCTATAATTACCAGTTGTGCCACTGACTATGTTCGAAGATGACCAGTTGTGTCAGTGACATTCCTAAAATCACCAGTGCTGCCACTGATTGTTCTAAGATCACCAGTGATGCCATTTACTATCCATAGATCATCAGTGATGGCATTTACTGACCTTAGATCACCAGTGATGCTAATTACTGTCATAAACTCACCAGTGGTGCCAATGACTGTCCTAAGATCACCAGTGATGTCACTGACTCTACTAAGATCACCAGTGGTGCCATAGACTCTTAAGATCACCAGTGGTGCCATATACTGTCATGAGATCACCAGTGATGTCAATGAGTGTCCTAAATTTTCCATTTGTGCCACTGACTATCCTCAGATCATTAGTGATGTCACTGAGTGTCCTAAAATTATCAGTTACGCCACTGACTGTCATCTAATCACCAGTGATGGCACTGACTTTCCTATGATCAACAATGATGCCAATGAATGTCCTAAAATCACCAGTGATGTCGCTAAACGTCCGAAAATCACTAGTAATGACAATGACCTTCCTAAGATTACTAGTGATGCCAATGACTGTCCTAAGATCACCAGCGATGCCACTGACTGTCCTTAGATCACCAGTGTTGCTACTGACCGTCATAAACTCACCAGTGGTGCCAATGACTATCCTAAGATCACCAGTTATGCCACTGACTATCCAAAGATCACCAGTGATGTCATTGACTGTACAAAGATCACCACTGTTACCGCTGACTGTCCTAAGGTCACCAGTGGTGCCATAGACTGTCCTAAGATCACAAGTGATGTCGCTGACTGTCCTTAGATCACCAGTGATGCCAATGATTGTCATAAAATCACCCCTGATGCCAATGACTGTCCTAAGATCACCAGTGGTGCCATTGTCTTCTTTCAATGACCAGTTGTACCTTTGACTGTCTTAAGATCACCATTGACGTCACTGACTCTTCTAATGATGCCATTGGCTGTCGTATGATTACCAGTTATGCTACTGACTGTCCTAAGATTATCAGAGGTGCCACTGTCTGTCCTAAGGTCACAACTCATTCCATTTACTCTCCTACGATCACCAGTGATGTCAATGACAGTCATAAGATCACCAATGATGCCAAAGATTGTTCTAAGATCACTAATAATGACACTGACTACCTAAGATTACCAGGGGTGCCACTGATTGTCCTAAGATCACCAGTGACGCAACTAACTGTCCTAAGACACACAAGTGATGTCAATGAGTGTCCTTAGAATACCAATGATGCCATTGACTGTCCTAATATCACCAGTGATATCACTGACTTTCCTAAGACCACCAGTGATGCCACTGACTGTCCTCAGATCACCAATGATGCCATTGACTTTCTTAAGAGCACTAGTTATGCCACTGACTGTCCTATGATCACCAATGAGGCCACTGACTGTCCTCAGATCGGCAGTGAAGCCACTGATACTACTAAGATCACCACTGGTGTCAATGAGTGTCCTAAAACCACCATTGATGTCACTGACTATCATCAGTTCACCAGTGATGCTTCTGACAGCACTATTATCACCTTTGGTGTCAATGACTGTCCTAAGATCACCGGTGATGCTATAGACTCTCTTAAGAACACGACTGGTACCAGTGACTGTCCTAAGATCACGAGTGGTACTTCTGACTCTCGTAAGATCACCACTGTTACCGCTGACTTTCTTAAGATCACCAGTGGTGTCACTGACAGTCCTCAGATCATTAGCGATTTCACTGACTGTCCTCACATTATCAGTTATGCCACTGACTCTCCTCTAATCACCTTTGATGGCACTGACTGTTCTAAGATCACCAATGATGCCAGTGGATGTCCTAAAATCTCCAGTGATATCGAAGACTGTCCGAAAATCAGTGGTAATGTCAATGACTGTCCTAAAATCACTAGTGATGCCAATGACTGTCTTAAGATCACCAGTGATGTCAATGACTGTCCTTAGATCACCAGTAATGTTGCTGACCGTCTTAAACTCACCAGGAGTGCCAATGACTGTCCTAAGATCACCAGTGATGCCGTTGACTGCCCAAAGATCACCAGTGATGCCACTGACTGTACGAAGATCACCACTGGTACCGTTGACTGTCATAAGGTCGCTAGTGGTGCCATAGACTGTACTAAGATCACCAGTGATGTCACTGACTGTCCTTAGATCACCAGTGATGCCACTGACAGTCAGAAAATCACAAGTGATGCCAGTGAGTGTCCTAATATCACCAGTGATGCCTCTTACTGTCCTAAGATCACCAGTGATGCCACTTACTGTCCCTAGATAACCAGTGATGCCACTGACTGTCCTAGGATGACCAGTGATCTAACTGTCTTTTTTCATATCACCAGTTGTGCCACTGACTGTCCTAAGATTACCATTGATGCCACTGACCGTCCTATGATAACCACTTATGCCACTGAATGTCCTAAGATCACCAGCATTGCCATTGTCTTTTCTCAGATCACAAGTTGTGCCACTGACTGTCTTAAGATCACCATTGATGTCACTGACTCTCTTTAGATCACCAATGATGCCTTTGGCTTTCGTATGATTACCAGTGATGTTACTGACTGTCCTAAGATTACCTTTGTCACTGACTGTCCTAAGATCACTGGTGAAGCCACTGACTGTCCAAAGGTCACTACTGATACACTGACTGTTCTAAGATCACTATTGGTGCCACTGACACTCCTAAGATCACCAGTTATGCCACTGACTGTCCTAAGATCACCAGTTGTGCTATTGACTCTCCTAAGATCACCAATGGTGCCACTGACTGTCTAAAGATCACCAGTGGTGTTACTGACTGTGCTCGGATCACTAGTGATGTCACTTACTGTCGTAGAATTATCAGTTATGCCAATGACAGCCTTCTAATCAACAGTAATGTTACTGAATGTCCTATGATCACAATGATGCCACTGAATGTCCTAAAATCACCAGTGATATCGTTGACTGTCCGATAATCACTTGTAATGTCAATGACTGTCCTAAGATCACAAGTGGCGCCACTGATTGTCCTAAGATCACCAGTGATGCCACTGACTGTCCTAAGATCACCAGTGATGTCACAGACTGTCCTAATATCACCATTTGTGCTACTGACATTCCTAATATCACCAATGATGCCACTTACTGTCCTAAGATCACCAGTGATGTAACTAACTGTCCTAAGATCAATTGTGATGCTAACCCATTAGCTATCTTAAGATCACCAGTGTTGTCACTGACTGTCCTTAGATCACCAGTGATGCTACTGAGCGTTACAAACTCACCAGTTGTGCCAATGGCAGTCCTAAAATCACCAGTGATGCCACTGACTGCCCTAAGATCACCAGTGATGTCTTTGATTGTACGAAGAATACCACTGGTACCGTTGACTCTCCTAAGGTAACCAGTGGTGCCAAAGACTGTCCTAAGATCACCAGTGGTGCCACAGACAATCCTAATTTCGCCAGTGGTGTCATGGACTGTCCTTGGATCACCAGTGATGTCAATGATCTTCACAAAATCACCAGTGATGCCAAGGACAGTCCTAAGTTCACCAGTGATGCCAGTGACTGTCTTAAGATCACCAGTGATGCCACTTACTATTCCTATACAACCAGTGATGCCACTGACTGTCCTAGGATCAACAGTGGTGCCACTGTCTGTTTTCAGATCTCCAGAGTTGCCACTGACTGTTATAAGGACACCATTGATATCATTGACTCTCCTAAGATCACCAGTGATGCCATTGGCTGTCGTATGATTACAATTGATGTTATTGACTGTCCTAAGATTACTCGTGGTGCCACTGTCTCTATTAAGATCACCATTGATGCCATTTACTCTCCTAAGATCACCAGTGATGTCAGTGACTTTTATAAGATCCTCATTGAAGCCACTGATTGTTCTAAGATCACTAATGATGCCAATGACTCTAATAAAATCACCAGTGATGCCACTGACTGCCTAAGATTACCAGTGATGCCACTTACCGTCCTCAGATCACCAATGATACCAATGATTTTCTAAGACCACCAGTGATGCCACTGACTGTCCTAAAATCACCAGTGTTACCACTGACTTTCTAATACCACCACTGATGCCACTGACTGTCCTAAGATCACCAGTGATGCCATTGACTGTCCTCAGATCAGCAGTGATGCCACGGTCTGTCATAGGATCACCAATGATTTCACTAACTGTCCTAAGATCACTAGTGATGATGCTGACTGTCCTAAGATCACCAGTGATGCCAATGACTCTAGTAAGATCACCAGCGATGTCCATGAGAGTCATAAAATTACCAGTGATGCCAATGACTGTCCTAAGACCACCATTGGTGCCACTGAATGTCCTAAGATCACCAGTGATGTCAATGAGTGCCCTAAAATAACCAGCTGTGCCACTGACTGTCCTGAGATCACCAGTTTTGCCAGTGACATTCCTAATATCACCAGTGATGATACTGACGGTCCTAAGATCACCAGTGGTGCCACTGACTGTCATCAAATCACCAGTGATGCCATTTACTGTCCAATTATCACTTTTGGTGTCACCAACTGTCTTAAGATTACCGGTGATGCCACTGACTGTCCTAAGATCACCACTAATACCGCTGACTGTTCTAAGGGCACCAGTGGTGCCACTGACTGTCCTCAGATCACCAGTGATGTAACTGACTTTCCTAAGATCACCTTTGATGCGATGCCACTGACTCTGTCCTAAGATCACAAGTGATGTAGATGACTGTAGTAAGATCACCACTGTTACCAGTGACTGTCCTAAGGTCACCAGTGGTGCCATAGACTGTCATTTTATCAGCAGCGATGTCACTTACTGTCCTATAATTACCAGTTGTGCCACTGAATGTCCGAATATCACCAGTTGTGCCACTGAATGTCCGAATATCACCAGTTGTGCCACTGACATCCCTAAAATCACTAGTGATGCCACTGACTGTACTAAGATCACCACTGGTACCGCTGACCGTCCTAATGTCACCAGTTGTGCCATAGACTGTCCTAAGATCACCAGTGGTGCCATGGACTGTCCTAAGATCACCAGTGATGTCATTGACTGTCCTAAAATTTACAGTTATGCCATTGACTGTTCTAAGATTACTAATTGCGCCATTGACATTCCTTAAATCTCCAGTGATACCACTGACGGTCCTAAGATCACCAGTGGTGCTACTGACTCTCCTAAGATCACCACTGGTACCACTGACTGTCTTAAGATTACCAGTGTTGTCACTGACTCTCCTCAGATCACTATTGATGTCACTGACTGTTGAAAAAACTACCAGTTATGCCACTGACTGTTCTCTAATCACCAGTGATGGCACTAACTGTCCTAAGATCACCAATGATACCAATGACTGGCCTAAAATCATCAATGATGTCGCTAACTGTCCTATAATCACCATTAATGTCAATGACTGTCCTAAGATCATCAGTGATGCCAATGACTTCTAAGATAACCAACCAATGATGCTATTGACTGTCCTAAGATCACCAGTTGTGCCGCTGACATTCTTAATATCACCAGCGATGCCACTTACTGTCCTAAGATCACCAGTGATGTAACTGACTGTCTAAAGATCACCTGTGATGCGATGCCACTGGCTCTATTAAGATCACCAGTGATGTCACTGACTATCGTTAGATCACCGGGGATGCCACTGACCGTCATAAGCTCCCCAGTGGTGCCACTGACTGTCCTCAGATCACGAGTAATGCCACTAACTGTCCTATTATCACCTTTGATATCACTGACTATCCTAAGATCACCGATGATGCCACTGACTCTGCAAAGATCACCACTGGTACCACTGACTGTCCTAAATTTACCAGTGTGCCATTGACTGTCTTAAGATCACTAGTGATGCCATTGACTGTCCTAAGATCACCAGTGGTGCTACTGACTATCCTAAGATCACCATTGGTACCACTAATTGTCTTAAGTTTACCAGTGGTGTCTATGACTGTCCTCAGATCACTAGTGATGTCACTGACGGTCCAAATTTATCAGTTATGCCACTCACTGTCCTCTAATCACCAGTGATGGCACTGACTGAAGTATAACCACCAATGATGCCAGTGACTGTCCTAAAATCACCAGTGATGTCGCTGAATGTCCTAAAATCAATATTAACGTCAATGACTGTCCTAACATCACCAGTGACGCCACTGACTGTCCTTAGTTCACCAGTGGTGCTACTGACTGTCCTAAGATCATCAGTTGTACCACTGACATTCCTAATATCACCAGTGATACAACTTACTGTCCTAATATCATCACTGATGTAACTGATTGTCCTAAGATCACCTGTGATGCGATGCCACTGACTCTCTTAAGATCACCAGTGATGTCACCGACTGTCCTTAGATCACCAGTGATGCTATTGACAATAATAAACTCACAAGTGGTGCCAGTGATTGTCCTAAGATCACAGTGATGCCACTGACTGACCTATCACCACTGATGCCACAGACTCTATGAAGATCACCACTGGTACCGCTGACTGTCCTAAGGTCACCAGTGGTGGCATAGACTGTCTTAAGAACACCAATGGTGCCATAGACTGTCCTCAGATCACCAATGATGTAACTGACTGTCCTTAGATAACCAGTGATGCCAATGACTATCCTAAGATTACCAGTGATGCCAGTAACTGTCCTAACATCACCAGCGATGTCATTTACTGTCCATAGATAACCAGTGATGCCCCTGACTGTCCTAGGATCATCAGTGGTACCATTGTCTTTTCTCAGATCACCCGTTGTGCCACTGACTGTCCTAAGAACACTATCAATGTCACTGACTGTCTTAAGATAACCAGTGATGCCACTGACTGTCCTAAGATAACCAGTGATGCCACTGACTGTCCTAAGATCAACAGTGGTGCCATTGTCTTTTTTCAGAACACCATTTGTGCCACTGGCTGTCTTAATATCACCACTGATGTCACTGGCTCTCCTAAGATCACCAATGATGCCAGCGTCTGTCATATTATTACCAATGATGTTACTGACTGTCCTAAGATTACCAGTGGTGCCACTGTCACAATTGATGCGATTTACTGTCCTAAGATCTCCAATGATGTCAGTGACTATCATAAGATCTCCATTGATGCCACTGACTGTTCTAAGATCACTAATGATGTCACTAACTGCCCTAAAATCACCAGTGATGCAACTGGCTGCTTAAGATTACCAGGTGTGCCACTGATTGTCCTAATATCACCAGTCATGCAACTATCTGTCCAAAGAACACAAGTGATGTCATTGAGTGTCCTAAGATAACCAATGATGCCACTGACTATCCTAAGATCATCAGTGATACCACTGACTTTCCTAAAACCACCAGTGATGCCACTGACTGTTCTAAAATCACCAGTGATGCCACTGACTGTCCTCAGATCACCGGTGATGCCACTGACTCTACTAAGATCACCAGTGGTGTAAATGAGTGTCCTAAAATCACCAGTGATGCCTCTTACTGTCCTAAGATCACCAGTGGTTCCACTGAATTTCCTAAAATCACCAGTGATGTCATTGACTGTCCTAGAATTACCAGTTGTGCCACTGACTGTCCTAAGATCACCAGTTGTGCCAGTGACATTCCAAATGTCACCAGTGATGACACTGACTGTCGTATGATCACCAGTGATGCCACTGACTATCCTAAGATCAACAGTGATGCCACTGGCTGTCCTATTATCAACTTTGATTTCACTGATTGTCCTAAGATCACCGGTGATGCCACTGACTGTCCTAAGATCACCAGTGGTATCACTGACTGTTCAAAGATCACCAGTAGTGCCACTGACTGTCCTAAGATCACCAGTGATACCAGTGACTGTCATAAGATCAGCAGTGGTTCTGCTGACTCTCCTAAGATCACCACTCGTACCATTGACTGTCTTAAGATCACCAGTGATGTCAGTGACTTTCCTCAAATCACCAGTGATGTCACTGACTGTCCTAATATTGCCAATTATGCCACTGACTGTTCTCTAATCACCAGTAATGGCACTGAGAGTCCTAAGATCATCAATGATGCCACTGAATGTCCTAAAGTCACCAGTGATGTCCTTTACTGTCCTAAAATCAACAGTAATGTCAATAACTTTCCTAAGATCACCAGTGATGCCACTGACTCTCCTAAGACCACCGGTAATGCCACTGACATTTTTTTTATATCACCAGTGATGCCACTTACTGTCCTAAGATCACCATTGATGTAACTGGCTGTCCTAATATCCCGTGTAATGCGATGCCACTAACTCTCTTAAGATCACCAGTGGTGTCACTGACTGTCCTTAGATCACCAGTGATGCTATTGACCGTCATAAACTCAACAGTGGTACCAGTGACTGTTCAAAGATCGTCAGTGATGCCACTGACTGTCCTGATATCACAAGTGATGCCACTGCCTTGTAAGATCACCACTGGTACCATTGACTGTCCTAAGATCACCAGTGTTGCCATAGACTGTCCTAATATCACCAGTGATGTCACTGGATGTCCTAGAATTACCAGTTGTGCCACTAATAGTCCTAAGACCACCAGTTGTGTCACTGACATTTCTCAAATCACCAGTGATACCCCTGACTGTCCTAAGATCACCAGTAATGCCACTGCCTATCCTAAGATCACCAGTGATGCCACTGACTGACCTAAGATCACCAGTGGTGCCACTGACTCTCCTAAGATCACCAGTGATGCCACTGACTGTTCTAAGATCACCATTGGTGCTACTGACCGTCCTAAGATCACTACCGGAACCACTGACTGTCTTAAGATCACCATTGGTGTCACCGACTGTCGTCAGATCACTAGTGATGTCACTGACTGTCCTAAAATTACTAGTTATGCCACTGACTGTCGTCTAATCACCTCTAATGGCGCTGACTGTCCTAAGATCACCAGCTGTGCCGCTGACATTCCTAATATCTCCAGTGAACCCACTTACACTCCTAAGATCACCAGTGATGTAACTGACTGCAATAAGATCACCTGTGATGCGATGCCACTGACTCTCTTAAGATCACCAATGATGCCACTGACTGTCCTTACATCACCAGTGATGCCACTGACCATCAAAAACTCACCAGTGGTGCCACTGACTTTCATCATATCACCAGTGATGCCTCTGATTGTCCTATATCACCTTTGATATCACTGACTGTCCTATTATCACCTTTGATATCATTGACTGTCCTAAGATCATCGGTGATACCACTGATTGTCGTAAGATCACCACTTGTACCACTGACTGTCCTAAGATCACCAGTGGTGCCACTGACTGTCCTAAGATCATCAGTGATGCCAATGACTCTTGTAAGATTACCAGTGGTGCTACTGACTCTCCTAAGATCAAGACTGGTACCAATTACTGTCTTAAGATCACCAGTGGTGTCACTGACTGTTCTCAGATCACTAGTGATATCACTGACTGTCCTAAAATTATCAGTTATGCCACTGAATGTCCTCTAATCACCAGTGATGGCACTGATTGTCTTGTGACCACCAATGATGCCAGTGACTGTCCTAAAATCACCAGTGATGTCACTGATTGTCCTAAAATCACCAGAAATGTCAGTGAGTGTCCAAGATCACGAGTGATGCTACTGACTGTCCTAAGTTCTCCAGTGATGCCATTGACCGTCCTAAGATCATCAGTTGTACCACTAACATTTCTAATATCACCGGTGATGTCGCTTACTGTCTTAGGTTCACCAGTGATAAAACTGACTGTCCTACGATCACCTGTGATGCGGTGCCACTGACTCTCCTAAGATCACCAGGAATGTCACCGACTGTCTATAGACAACCAGTGATGCTACTGACAGTCATAAACTTATGAGTGGTGCCAATGACTGTCCTCAGATCACCAGCGATGCCACTGACTGCCCTAAGATCACCAGTGATGCCACTGACTGTACGAAGATCACCATTGGTACCGCTGACTGTCCTAAGGTCATCATTGGTGCCATAGACTGTCCTTAGATCACCAGTGATGCCACTGGCCGTCATAAAACCACCAGTGATGACAGCGATTGTCCTAAGATAGCCAATGATGCCACTTACTGTTCCTAGATAACCAGTGATGCCACTGACTCTCCTAGAATCACCAGTGGTGCCACTGTCATTTCTCAGATCACCAGTTGTGCCAATGAATGTCTTAAGATCACCATTGATGTCACTGACTGTCCTAAGATAACCATTGATATCACTGACTGCTCTAAGATCACCAGTGGTGCCACTGTCTTTTCTCAGATTACTAGTTGTGCCACTGACTATCATAAAAACACCTTTGATGTCACTGATTCTCCTAAGATCACCAGGCTGTCATATGATTACCAGGGATGTTACTGACTGTCCTCAAATTAACAGTGGTGACACTGTCTGTACTAAGAACACCATTAATGCCATTTACTGTCCTTTGATCACAATCGATCACCATTGACGCCAATGATTGTTTGAAGATCACTAATGATGCCACTGACTGTCCCAAAAAGACCAGTGATGCCACTGACTGGCTAAGATTACCAATGATGCCACTGACTGTCCTCAGATCACCAGTGAATCCACTGACTTTCCTAAAACCACCAGTGATGCCACTGACTGTCCTAAGATCACCTGCGATGTCACTGGCTGTACTCAGATCAGCAGTGATGCCAGTGACTGTCGTTGGATCACCAGTGATTTCACTGACTATCCTAAGATCACTAGCGATGATACTGACTGTTCTAAGATTACCGGTGATGCCACTGACTCTACTAAGATCACCAATGATGTCAATGAGCATCATAAAATCACCAGTGATGCCAATGACTGTCCTAAGATCACCAGTGGTGCCTCTGAATTGCTAAGATCACCTTTGATGTCGCTGACTGTCCTAAGATCACCGGTGATGCCACTAACTGTCTTAAGGTCACCATTGGTACTACTTACTGTTCTAAGATCGCCATTGGTGCCATTGACTGTCCTTAGATCACCAGTGATGTAACTGACTGTCCTAAGATCACCTGTGATGCGATGACACTGACTCTCTGAAGATCACAAGTGATGTCACTGACTGTCCTTAGATCACCAGTGATTCTACTGACTGTCATAAACTCACCAGTGGTGCCAGTTACTGTTGTACGATCGTCAGTGATGCCACTGATTATCCTAAGATCACAAGTGATGCAAGTGAATGTAGTAACATCACCATTGTTACCACTGACTGTCCTAAGGTCACCAGCGGTGCCATACACTGTCCTAATATCACCAGAAATGTCACTGACTGTCCTATGATTAGTAGTTGTGCCAATGACTGTCCGAATTTCACCAGTCATGTCAGTGACAGTCTTAAAATCACCAGTGATGCCACTGACTGTCCTAAGATCACTCGTGATGCCATTGACTGTCCTAAGATCACCAGTGATGTAACTGACTGTCCTAAGATCACCTGTGTTACGATGCCACTGACTCTCTTAAGTTCATCAGTGATGTCAATGACTGTCCTAAGATCACCAGTGATGCCACTGACTGTGCGAAGATCACCATTGGCACCACTGATTGTCCTAAGATTACCAGTGATGCCAGTGACTGTCCTAAGATCACCAGTGGTGCTACTTATTCTCCTGAGATCAGCATTGGTGCCACTGACTGTCCTAAGATCACCAGAGGTGTCAGTGACTGTCCTCTGATTACTAGTGATGCCACTGACTGTACTAAAATGATCAGTAACGCCACTGACTGTCCTCTAATCACCAGCGATGGCACTGACTGTCCTATGACCACCAATGATGTCAGTGACTGTCCTAAGATCACCAATGATTTCGCTGACTGTCCTAAGATCAATAGCAATGTCAATGACTGTCCTAAGATCACCAGTGATGCTTCTGACTGTCCTAAGATCACCACTGGTACCACTGACTGTCCTAAGATCACCAGTGATGCCAGTGACTATCCTAAGATCACCAATGGTGCTACTTACTCTCCTAAGATCAGCACTGGTGCCACTGACTGTCTAAAGTGTCTAAAGTGTCAGTGACTGTCCTCAGATCACTAGTGATGCCAGTGACTGTCCTAAAATTATCAGTAATACCACTGACTGTCCTAAAGTTATCAGTAATGCCACTGACTGTCCTCTAATCACCAGTGATGGCACTGACTGTCCTATGACCACCAATGATGCCAGTGACTGTCCTAAAATCACCAATGATGTCGCTGACTGTCCTAAAATCAATAACAATGTCAATGACTGTCCTAAGATCACCAGTGATGCCACTGACTGTTCTAAGATCACCAGTTGTGCCATTGGCTGTCCTAAGATCACCAGTTGTGCCATTGGCTGTCCTACGATCACCAGTTGTGCCACTGACATTCTCAATATCACCAGTGATGCCACTTACTGTCCTAAGATCACCAGTGATGTAACTGACTGTCCTAAGATCACCTGTGATGCGGTGCCACTGACTCTCTTAAGATCATCAATGATGTCACTGACTGTCCTTAAATCACCAGTGATGCTATTCACCGTCATAAACTCACCAGTGGTGCCAATGACTATCCTAAGGTCACGAGTGATGCCATTGACTGACCTAAGATCACCACTTACGCCACTGCCTCTAAGAAGATCACCACTGGTACCGCTGATTGTCCTATGGTCACCAGTGGTGCCATAGACTGTCCTAAGATTACCAGTTGCGCCATAGACTGTCCTAAGATCACCAGTGATGTCACTGACTGTCCTTAGATCACCATTGATGTCACTGACTGTCATGAAACCACCAGTGATGCTAATGACTGTCCTAAGATTACCAGTGATGCCAGTGACTATCCTAAGATCACTAGTGATGCCACTTACTGTTCCTAGATAACCAGTGATGCCACTGACTGTCCTAAGATCATCAGTGGTGCCATTTTCTTTTCTCAGATCACTAGTTGTGCCACTGACTGTCTTACGATCACCATTGATGTCACTGACTCTCCTAAGATCACCAATGATGCCATTGGCTGTCGTATGATTGCCAGTGTCGTTACAGAATGTCCTAAGATTACCAGTGGTGCCACTGTCTGTCCTTAGATCACAATTGATACAATTGATGCGATTTACTGTCCTAAGATTACTACCGTTATCGCTGATTGTCATAAGATCAGCAATGATGCCACTGGTTGTTCTAAGATCATTAATGATGCCACTGACTGGCCTAAAATCACCATTGATGCCGCTGCCTGTCTAATATTACCAGGGTTGCCACTGATTGTCCTAAGATCACCATTGATACCACTGATTGTTCTAATATCACAAGTGATATCAATGAGTGTCCTAAGATTACCAATGATGCCACTCACTGTCATAAGATCACCAGTAATATCACTGACTTTCCTAAGACCACCAGTGATGCCACTGACTGTCCTAAGATCACCAGTGATGCCACTGACTTTCCTAAGACCACCAATGATGCCACTGACTATCCTAAAATCAACAGTGATACCACTGACTGTCCTCAGTTCAGCAGTGATGTCACTGACTGTCATAGGATCACCAGTGATTTCACTGGCTGTCCTAAGATCTCTAGTGATGATACTGATTGTTCTCAGGTCACCGATGATGCCAGTAACTCTAGTTAGATCACTAGTGATTTCAATGAGTGTCCTAAAATCGCCAGCTATGTCACTGACTGTCCTAAGATCACCAGTGGTGCCATTGAATGCCCTAAAATCACCAGTGATGTCACTGAATTTCCTGAAATTAATAGTTGTGCCACTGACTGTCCTAAGATCACCAGTTGTGCCAGTGACGCTTCTAAGTTCACCAGTGATGCCACTGACTGTCCTATAATCACCAGTGACACCGCTGTCAATCCTGAGATTCCACTGTCTGTCATCAGATCACCAGTGATGCCACTGAGTGTCCTGTTATCACCTTTCATGTCATTAACTGTCCTAAAATCACCACTTGTTCCATTGAATGTTCTAAGGTCACCAGTGGTGCCACTGACTGTCCTAAGATCACCAGTGTCCCACTGACCGTCATAAAATCACCAGTGATGCCAATGACTGTCCTAAGATTACCAGTGATGCTAGTGACTGTCCTAGGATCACCAGTGGTGCCACTGTCTTTTTTTCAGATAACCAGTTGTGCCACTGACTGTCCTAAGATCACCAGTGATGTCATTGACTGTCTTAAGATAACCAGTGATGTGACTGACTGTCCTAAGATCACCAGTGGTGCCATTGTCTTTTCTCAGATCACCAGTTGTGCCACTCACTGTGTTAAGATCACCATTGATGTCACTGACTCTCCTAAGATCACCAATGATGCCATTGGCTGTCATATGACTACCAGTGATGTTACTGACTGTCCTAAGATTACCAGTGGTGTCACTTTCTGTCCTAAGATCACTATTGATGCGATTTACTGTTCTAAGATCACCAGTGATGTCAAAGACTGTCATAAGATCACCAATGATGCCACTGATTATTCTAAGATCACTAATGATGCCACTGACTATCCTAAAGTCACCAGCAATGCCACTGCCTGCCTAAGATTACCAGGGGTGCCACTGATTATCCTAAGATCAACAGTGATGCAAGTAACTGCCCTAAGATCACAAGTAATGTGAATGAGTATCTTAAGATTCCCAATGATGTCACTGACTCTCCTAAGATCACCAATGATATCACTGACTTTCCTGAGACCACCAGTGATGGGACTGACTGTCCTAAGATCACCAGTGATACCACTGACTTTTCTATGACCACCAGTGATGCCAATGACTGTCCTAAAATCACCAGTGATGCCACTGACTGTCCTCACTTCAGCAGTGATGTCCCTAACTATCATAGGATCAACAGTGATTTCACTGGCTGTCCTAAGATCAAGAGTGATGATACTGACTTCCCTCAGATCACCGGTGATGCCACTGACTCTACTAAGATCACCAGTGATATCACTGAGTGTCCTAAAATAACCAGTGATGCCACTGACTGTCCTAAGATCACCAGTGGTGCCACTAAATATCCTGAGATCACCAGTGTTGTCACTGACTGTCCCAAAATTATCATCTGTCTTAAGATCACCAATGGTGTCATTGACTGTCCTAAGATCACTAGTAATGTCACTGACTGTCCTAAAATTACCAGTAGTGCCACTGACTGTCCTGAAATCACCAGTAATGGCATTGACTGTTCTAAGATCACCAATGATGCAATTGACTGTCCTAAAATCACCAGAGATCCCAATGACTGCCTAAGATTACCAATGATGTCACTGACTGTCCTCAGATCACCAGTGACACCACTGACTTTCCTAAGACCACCAGTGATGGGACTGACTGTCCTAAGATCACCATTGATACCACTAACTTTCCTAAGACCAATAGTGAAGCCACTGACTGTCCTAAGATCACCAGTGTTGCCATTGACTGTCCTCAGATCAGCAGTGATGCCATTGACTGTCATAAGATCACCAGTGATGATAATGACTGTTCTAAGATCACCGGTGATGCCACTGACTCTCCTAAGATCACCAGTGATGTCCATGAGCGTCTCAAAATCACCAGTAATGGCACTGACTGTCTTAAAATCACCAATGATGCCTTTGAATGTCCCAAAATCACCAGCAATATAAATGACTGTCCTAAGATCACCAGTGGTGCTACTGACTCTCCTAAGATCACCACTGGTACCAATAACTAAGTTAAGATCACCACTGGTGTCACTGACTGTCCTCAGATCACTAGTGATGCCGCAAACTGTCCTAAAATTTTCAGTAATGTCAATGACTGTTCTCTAATCACCAGTGATGGCACTGACTGTCCTATGACCAACAATGATGCCACTGACTGTCCAAAAATCACCAGTGACGTCGCTGTCTGTACTAGAATCACCAGTAATGTTAATGATTGCCCAAAAATCACCAGTGATGCCACTGACTGTCCTAAGATCACCAATTTGCCACTGACATTCCTAATAACACCAGTGATGCCATTTACTGTCCTAAGATCATTACTGATGTAAATAACTGTCCTAAGATCACCTGTGATGCGATGCCACTGACTCTCTTAAGATCATCAGTGATGTCACAGACTGTCCTTATGTCACCAGTGATGCTATTGACCGTCATAAGCTCACCAGTGGTGTCAATGACTGTCCTAAGATCACCAGTGATGCCACTGACTGTAAGAAGATCACCACTGGTACCGCTGACTGACCTAAGGTCACCAGTTGTGCCATAGACTGTTCTAAGATCACCAGTGGTGCCATAGACTGACCTAAAATCGCCAGTGATGTCACTGACTGTCCTTAGATCACCAATGATGCCACTGATCGTCATAAAATCACCAGTGATGACAGCGATTGTCCTAAGATAACCAGTGATGCCAGTGACTCTCCTAAGATCACCAGTGATGCCACTTACTGTCCCTAGATAACCAATGATGCCACTGACTGTCCTAGGATCACCAGTGGTGCCACTCTCTCTTTTCAGATCACCAGTTGTGCCACTGACTGTACTAAGATCACCATTGATTCCATTGACTATCCCAAGATAACTAGTGATACCATTAGCTGTCTTATGATCACCAATGGTGCCATTGTCTTCTTTCAGCTCACCAGCTGTGCCACTTCATGCCTTAAGATCACCATTGATGTAACTGACTCTCCTAAGATCACCAATGATACCATTGGCTATTGTATGATTACCAGTGATGTTAATGACTGTCCTAAGGTTACCAGTGAGGCCACTGTCTGTAATAAGATCACAATTGATACCCTTTATTGTCCTAAGATCACCAGTGATGTCAGTTATTGTTCTAAGATCACTAATAATGCCACTGACTGTCCTAAAATTCCCAGTGATGCCACTGCGTGCCTACGAGTACCTGGGGTACCACTGATTGTCCTAAGATCACCATTGATGCAAGTAACTGTCCTAAGATCACAAGTAATGTCAATGAGTGTCCTAAGATTACCAATGATGCCACTGACCATCCTAATATCATCAGTGATAACACCGATTTTCCTAAGACCACCAGTGATGCCACTGACTGTCCTAAGATCACCAGTATTACCACTGACTTTCCAAAGACCACCATTAATGTCACTGACTGTCATAAGATCACCAGTGATCTTACTGCCTGTCCTAAGATCACTAGTGATGATACTAACTGTCCTCAGATAACCGGTGTTGCCAGTGACTCTATCATCAGTGATGTCAATGAGTGTCCTAAAATCAGAGTGATGCCATTGACTGTCCTAAGATCACCAGTGGTACCACTGAATGTCCTAAGACCACCAGTGGTGACAGTGACTGTCCTAAAATTACCAGTTGTGCCACTGACTGCCCTAAGATCACCAGTTGTGCAACTGACATTCCTAATGTTACCAGTGATGCCACTGACTGTCCTAAGATCACCAGTGAAACCACTGACTAACCTAAGATCACCAGTGGTGCCACTGACTGTCATCAGATCACCAGTGATGCCACTGACTCTCTTATAATCACCTTTGATGTCACTGAGTGTCCAAAATTTTCAGTAATGCCAATGACCGTCTTCTAATCACCAATGATGGCACTGACTGTCCTATGACCAACAATGATGCCAGTGACTGTCCTAAAATCACCAGTGATGTCGCTGTCTGTCCTAAAATCACCATTAATATTAATGACTGTCCAAAACTCACCAGTGATGCCACTGACTGTCCTAAGATCACCAGTTGTACCACTGACATTCCTAATATTACCAGTGATGCCATTTACTGTCCTAAGATCATTAGTGATATAAATAAATGTCCTAAGATCACCTGTGATGCGATGCCACTGACTCTCTTAAGATCATCAGTGATGTCATCGACTGTCCTTATATCACCAGTGATGCTATTGACCGTCATAAGCTCACCAGTGGTGTCAATGACTATCCTAAGATCACCAGTGATGCCACTGACTGTACGAAGATCACCACTGGTACCGCTGACTGACCTAAGGTCACCAGTTGTGCCATAGACTATTCTAAGATCAACAGTGGTGCCATAGACTGACCTAAGATCGCCAGAAGTGTCACTGACTGATGCCACCGACCGTCATAAAATCATCAGTGATGCCAATGACTATCCTAAGATCACCAGTGATGCGATTTACTGTCCCTAGATAACCAATGATGCCACTGACTGTCCTAGGATCATCAGTGGTGCCACTCTCTCTTTTCAGGTCACCAGTTGTGCCACTGACTGTACTAAGATCACCATTGATGTCATTGACTGTCGTAAGATAACCAGTGATACCACTAGCTGTCTTATGATCACCAATGGTGCCATTGTCTTTTTTCAGCTCACCGGTTGTGCCACTTCATGCTTTAAGATCACCATTGATGTCACTGACTCTCCTAAGATAACCAATGATACCATTGGCTGTTGTATGATTACCAGTGATGTTAATGACTGTCCTAAGATTACCAGTGGGGCCATTGTCTGTAATAAGATCACAATTGATGCCATTTATTGTCCTAAGATCATTAGTGATTTCAATGATTGTTCTAAGATCACTAATGATGCCACTGACTGTCCTAAAATTCCCAGTGATGCCACTGCCTGCCTACGATTACCAGGGGTGCCATTGATTGTCCTAAGATCACCATTGATGCAAGTAACTGTCCTAAGATCACAAGTGATGTCAATGAGTGTCCTAAAATTACCAATGATGCCACTGACTATCCTAAGATCACCAGTGATAACACTGACTTTCCTAAGACCACCAGTGATGCCACTGACTGTCCTAAGATCATCAGTCTTACCACTGACTTTCTAAAGACCACCATTAATGTCACTGACTGTCATAGGATCACCAGAGATTTTATTGGCTTTCCTAAGATCACTAGTGATGATACTGACTGTCCTCAGATTACCGGTGCTGCCAGTGACTCTACTAAGATCACCAGTGATGTCAATGAGTGTCCTAAAATCACCAGTGATGCCATTGACTGTCCTAAGATCACCAGTGATGATATTGAATGTCCTAAGACCACCAGTGGTGTCAGTGACTCCTAAAATTACCAGTTGTGCCGCTGACTGTCCTAAGATCACCAGTTGTGTAACAGACATTCCTAATGTTACCAGTGATGCCACTGAGTGTCCTAAGATCAACAGTGAAACCACTGACTATCCTAAGAAAACCAGTGGTGCCACTGACTGTCATCAGATCACCAGTGATGCCACTGACTGTCCTATTATCACCTTTGACGTCACTTACTGTCTTAAGTTCACCGTTCATGCCACTGACTGTCCTCAGATCACCACTGGTACCAATGACTGTTCTAAGATCACCAGTGACGCCACTGACTGTCCTAAGATCACCAGTGATGCTATGACTGTCATAAGATCACCAATGGTGCTACTGACTCTCCTAAGATCACCACTGGTACCACTGACTGTCTGAAGATCACCAGTGGTGTCATTGAGTGTTCTCAGATCACTATTGATGTCACTGACTGTCCTTAACTTAAATCACCAGTTATGCCACCGACTGTCCTAAGATCACCAGTGATGGCACTAACCGTCCTACGATCATCAATGATGCCACTGACTGCCCTAAAATCACCAGTGATATCTCTGACTCTCCGAAAATCACCAGTTGTGTCAATGACTGTCCTAAGATCACCAGTGATGCCGCTGACTGTCCTAAGATCACTAGTGATTCCATTGACTGTCCTAATATCACCAGTTGCGCCACTGACATTCCTATAATTACCAGTGATGCCACTGACTGTCAAAAGATCACCAGTGGTCCTATTGACTCTCCCAAGATCACCACTGGTACCACTGACTCTCTTAAGATCACCAGTAGTGTCACTGAGTGTCCTCAGATCACTAGTGATGTCACTAACTTTCCTAAAATTACCAGTTATGCCACTGACTGTCCTCGAATCACCATTGATGGCACTGAGTGTCCTAAGATCACCAATGATGCCAATGATTGTCCTAAATTCATCAGTGATGTCGCTGACTGTCCTAAAATCGTCAGTAATGTTAATGACTGTCCTAAGATCACCAATGATGCCAATGACTCTCCTAACATCACCTGTGATGCCATTGACTGTCCTAAGATCACTAGTTTTGCTACTGACATTCCTAATATCACCAGTGATGCCACTTACTGTCCTAAGATCACCAGTGATGTAACTGACTGTCCTAAGATCACCTGTGATGCGATGCCACTGACTCTCTTAAGATCACCAGTGATGCCACTGACTGTCCTAAGGTCACCAGTGATGCCACTGACTATCCTATTATCACCTTTGATATCACTGATTGTCCTAAGATCACCGGTGATGCCACTGACTCTTCTAAGATCACCACTAGTACCACTGACTATCCTAAGATCACCAGTAGTGCCATTGACAGTCCTAAGATCACCAGTGATGCCAATGGCTGTCCTAAGATCACCAAGTGGTGCTACTTTCCTAAGATCACCACTGGTAACACTGACTGTCTTAAGATCACCAGTGGTGTCACTGACTGTCCTCAGATAACTAGTGATGTTACTGACTGTCCTAAAATTATCAGTAACGCCAATGACTGTCCTCTAGTCACCAGTGATGGCACTGACTGTCCTATGACTATGAATGATGCCAGTGGATGTCCGAAAATCACCAGTGATATCGCTGACTGTCCTAAAATCAACAGTAATGTCAATGACTGTCCTACGATCACCAGTAATGCCACTGACTGTCCTAAGATTACCAGTGTTGCCATTGACTGTCCTAAGATCACCAGTTGTGCCACTGACATTCAAAATATCACCAGTGATGTAACTGACTATCCTAAGATCACCTCTAATGCGATGCCGCTGACTCTCTTAAGATCACTAGTGATGTCACTGACTGTCCTTAGATCACCAGTGATACTATTGACCGTCATAAACTCACC
This sequence comes from Panulirus argus, assembly GCA_038088735.1. Taxonomy (NCBI): domain Eukaryota; kingdom Metazoa; phylum Arthropoda; class Malacostraca; order Decapoda; family Palinuridae; genus Panulirus; species Panulirus argus. Next base: position 46,795 of record JAYMFT010243078.1, read on the forward strand.
AGTTGTGCCAATGACTGTCCTAAGATCACCAGAGATGCCACTGACTGCCCTAAGATCACCAGTAATGCCATTGACTCTACGAAGATCACCACTGGCACTGCTGAATGTCCTAAGGTCACCAGTGGTGCCATAGACTGTCGTAAGAAAACCAGTGGTGCCATAGACTGTCCTAAGATCACCAGTGATGTCACTGACTGTCCTTAGATCACCAGTGATTCCACTGACCGTCATAAAAGCACCAGTTATGCCAATGACTGTCCTAAGATTACCAGTGATGCCAGTGACTGTCCTAAGATCACCAGTGATGCCACTTACTGTCCCTAGATAACCAGTGATGCCACTGACTGTCCTAGGATCACCACTGGTGCCTCTGTCTTTTCTTAGATCACCAGTTGTGCCACCGACTGTCCTAAGATCACCACTGATGTCACAGACTGTCCTGAGATAACCAGTGGTGCCACTGACTGTCCCAAGATCACCAGCGGTGCCATTGTCTTTTCTCAGATCACCAGCAGTGCCACTGACTGTCTTAAGATCATTGATGTCACTGACTCTCCTAAGATCACCAATGATGCCATTGGCTGTCGTATGATTACCAGTGATGTTACTGACTGTTCTAAGATTACCAGTGATGCCACTGTCTGTCCTAAGATTAAAATTGATGCGATTTACTGTCCTAATATCAACATTGATGCCACTGATTGTTCTAAGATCACACAAATAATGCCACTGACTGTCCTAAAATCACCAGTGATGCCACTGCCTGCCTAAGATTACCAGTGGTGCCATTGATCGTCCTAAGATTACCAGTGCTGCAACTAACTGTCCTAAGATCATAAGTGATGTCAGTGAGTGTCCTAAGATTACCAATGATGCCACTGGCTGTCCTAAGATCACCAGTGTTACAACTGACTTTTTAAGACCACAGTGAATGCCACTAACTGTCCTATTATCACCTTTGATGTCATTGACTGTCCTAAGATCACCGCTGATGTCACTGACTGTCCTAAAATCACCAGCTATGCCACTGACTGTCCTAATATCACCAGTGATGCCAATGACTGTCCTAAGATAACCAGTGGTGCTAATGACTCTCCTAAGATCACCACTGGTACCATTGACTGTCTTAAGATCACCAGTGGTGTCATTAACTTTCCTCAGATCTCCAGTGATGTCACTGACTGTCCTAAAATTACCAGTTATGCCACCGACTGTCCTCTAATCACCAGTGATGGCAGGGACTGTCCTAAGATCACCAATGATGCCACTGACTGTCCTAAGATCACCAGTGATGTCGCTGTCTGTCCTAAAATCACCAATAATGTCAATGACTGTCCTAAGATCACCAGTGATGCCACTGACTGTTCTAAGATCACCAGTGATGCCACTGACTGTCGTAATATCACCAGTGACGCCACCGACTGTCCTAAGATCACTAGTTGTTCCACTGACATTCATAATATCACCAATGATGCCACTTACTGTCCTAAGATCATTAGTGATGCAACTGACTGTCTTAAGATCACCTGTAATGTGAAGCCACTGACTGTCCTTAGGTCACCACTGATACCACTAACAGTCTTAAGATCACCAGTTGTGCCAGTGAATGTCTGAAGATCACCAGTAATGCCACTGACTGTCCTAAGATCAGTGGTGCCACTGACTGTCTTAAGATCAGTTATGTCGTTGACTGTCCTAATATTACCACTTGTGCCAATGACTCTCCTTAGATCACCAGTAGTGCCACTGACATTCCTAATATGACCAGTGATACCACTTACTGTCCTAAAACCACTAGTGATGTCACTGACTGTCCTAACATCATCCATGATGCGATGCCACTAACTGTCTTAAGACCACCAGTTATATCTCTAACTGTCCTTAGATCACCAGTGATGCCACTGACTATCATAAGATCACCAGTGATGCCAGTGACTCTCCTAAGACCACCAGTAATGCCACTGACTGTCCTAAGATTACCAGTGATGCCACTGTAACTTGTTCACTGAGTTGAGTGATCTATTCGTAGGTTCTAATGAAAGAGTTCTTTGTAGAGAAAACTATGAAGAAGGATATAAACAGAGGGAGCCAGGCGACGCGTGACTGTGCGTGTTAAGGCCCTAAAGCTGACTACTGGTTATACATATGCTATAGAAAATGGAAGCTAGATCTATCTAAACAGGAGATATGGTGCTTGTTACATAAATGTGTCTTTGTCTGTCCTGTACCACATATCTACAGCCACTGACTGTCCTAAGATCACCAGTGATGCCACTGACTGTCCTAGTATAACCAGTGATGTCCCTGTCTGTCCTAAGATCACCAGTTATGCCACTGACAGGTGTCATCCTTTGCAGGGCATCTCCCAGGGTCATGTTGTCTGGAAAGTGTCGTCAGCATGTAATGTGGGTGGCCTGTGTGCGACAGTCTTGTTTGCAGGGTGTCTCTCTGTTGAGGTACGTGTGACGTCCATGGTGGCGTTGGAGGTAATGACGTTCGAAGCATCGGCGGTGTGCCTAGCTGGGGTGAACTCCGGTGCAGCTGGGTTGAACGCAGTTGGAGCTCTTTGCTGAGTCAACGCTTGTATTAACGCTAAAAAGCGTTCAGCTTCTTCCATACGTCGTTGAATGTCTTCCTGTCGTCTTCTTTCCTGTTCCTGTCTTCGCATCTCTTCCTCATATTGTCTTCTCTCTTCGTTATCTCTGCGTCTTTCTCCTCCTCCTGTCTTCGCATTTCTTCCTCGTATCTTCTCTCCGCGTCATCCCTGTGTCTCTGTTCTTCGTCCGCCTTCCTGCGGTTCTCAGAAGAAATTCGGGCTTCCTACAGGAACTGAAGAAGCTGGAGGAATCCCGAGGAAGTTCCTCTTTCTAGGAAATGAGGTGTGAGTGTTGGTGGTTGATCAGTGCGAGCGTGGTACGTGGGACTGTCGGCCCACACTGGTGGTTCGTCGTGGGTCAGTCGCTGGTCCGGGGGTGGACCCTGTGTTTTCTCGTCCGTACCTGAGTGGTGTGGGGTGTCTCCGGACTCGGAACGAACTGGTGGAGACACCACTGTCCTCGATTACGCATTGGAACAATCGGTAGAACCGTAGAACGAGAAGTGTGTGGTCAGTGAAGGGTTTAATACATGTCCCGCACGAAGCGTAGAGCTCCCGGCTGTCTGTAGGGGAAGGGGGACCGTCTGGGTGTGTGTGTGGGGGGGGGGGGGGTTGGGGGGGGTGGGAGTAGCTAGCGTGGCGTAATCGTGACCACGTGGTCGTCCCTTAATCCAGCTCCACTGCGTGAGGCGGTCTGTTGACACCGTGAAACGCTTCTCAAGTACTGTTACACACCTTTCACTGCACTGAGGACATTCCCTGTGACACGTCACTGTGCACTGACGCTGTAAAACGTTGCGATATACGCTGATCACTGCACTGTGGTGGCGTTATTGTCTGAAGTGCGTTGTGTTATGGCGTCGCGCTGAGAGGGGTCTGCGCCATGTGATGAAATCTAGTCGTTTCACTGACTTATATCCTTTAAAAGTACTCACTGCCCCATATAGCTTGTTCATTGAGTTGAGGGATCAATTCGTAAGTTCTAATTTTCGAAAGAGTTCTTCGTAGAGACGACTATAATGAGGGTTATATACAGAGGGAGCCAGGCGACGCGTGACCGTGCGTGTGAAGACCCTAAGGCTGACTACTGGTTATACATATGCAATAGAAAATGGGAGCTAGATCTATCTATACAGGAGATACTATCACATATGGTGCATGTTACATAAATGTGTCTTCATCTGTCCTGTATCACATATCTACACTCTGGTCTCATTCAGGGGCGTAGATTACTGCGATGGAGCACCTTACACCCTTGTGAGTCGCCAACATCCCATGTAGCGTCCGGTTAAATCTCTTAAGAGGAGCAGGGGATATGATTCAAGTTTTGAAATAGGTTAAGGGCATTAGTTAAGGTAACATGAATAAAGTTAGAATGGCGCCATCAGAGAGAACAAGAAATAATGGATTTGAATTAGAAATAAAATAGATTCTGGTTAGATGTGGGTAAATATTGGTTTGGGAATAGGGTAGTAGATTAATGGAAAAGTTGTCAGGTAGAGTAGTGGAAGCTAGGTCTTTAGGTAGCTTGAAACGAAGGTTGGATGTATTTATGGAATCAGTCGGTTGGTTGTAGGGTGGACAGACTCAGGACCTGCCTAGCATGGGCCAACAGGCCTCTTGCAGTGTCCTCACTTCCTATGTTCTTATGTTCTTCCATGCCTCCCCTGCCTCTCTCCCCACGCCTCCACTGTCTCTCTCCCCACGCCTTCACTGCCTCTCTCCTCACGCCTCCTCTGCTTCTCCCCCCACGCCTCCTCTGCCTCTCTCTCCACGCCTCCTCTGCCTGTCTCTCCTCTCCTCCCCTACCTCTCTCCCCACTCATCTGCCTCTCTCCCAACGTCTCACCTCCATCTCTCCCAACGTCTCCCCTTCCTCTCTCCTCGCGCCTCCCCTTCCTCCCTCCCCACGCCTCCCCTCCCCCTCTCCTCACGCCTTCCCTAGCTAGAGCACGACGCCACGACTCCTGCTCGTGATGACCAGGGGTCGTACGGTCGTGCCCAGGCCACTCTCCCCACGCTCAACCCACCTCTTCCCTCACCCCACCAGTAATAACAAAGTCCAATCTGATATTTACATTTTAACCAGATTCGTCCAGAGACTTATCAAAACAACGGCAGAAACATTTACTTTCTTTTTTTACAGCTTTAAATAGCTAGTGATCTGATTCATTTGTCCAGCAAGGCACAGATACTGGCGCTTCTCAGGGGTGGAGGTAATGAAATCAGGGTTAACTTAAGTGTGATATAGCACAGGAGTGGTAGGGGGTAAGGTGTTTGATGGTACAGGAAGAGTAGGGGTAAAGTTTTAAGACTGCATGTTTTCCTTATCGCACTATTGCATTTTTGCATTACCGATTTTTATAATCATTGCACTTTTGCAGTATTCTCTGTCACTCATACATCAATTATTAATGCAGTTTTCTCCACTAAAAGAACCATGAAACTAAAAAGTCTGATTATGCGCCAAAGCTTCATCCACATGAACACTCTTTTACAGCATACTGGTTTCTTTAAGTTATAAGTAATTATCGTGTGAGGATTTGAATTTAGCGCACTAGTTGGAGGCTCGGTGGCTAGCCGCAGGGGCACGCGAGTCTACGGGCATTGTTGACGAAAGGCGATTTCGAGAGGACAGCATTCGTTGTTGTGTTCGCAAGGAAGGGTTTCTGCTGGATTTTGCAGGAGTTTCTGAGAGGAACGCGCGTAGGAGACGTCTGGCGACTGCGTTGACCTTGAGAAGGCGCTGTGAGCGAACCTCTCGTATTACCCTCTCAGTTCGACTGGCCTGTGCTATATGCCATATTGACTATCAACCTCAGTGGGTGCCCGTTGGTACGGAAGGGCTGGAGGAGATTGGTGTATTTCCACGGCGTTAGGCTATTGTGAGAAAACTATCCATCCGTGGCTGGACGGCAAGACTACCACCGCTGGTGCAGCTAAGTGCATAGTATGTACAACTCCATATGGGGGAGGTGGTAGCATGCCTTGTTCATAAGAAGTACTCTGAGTGGACCAAGTAACAAGACTCATGAACAAACAGTGGCATTACACACACATCTAAACCTGACCTGTCATGTACTGTGACTGAAACCAAAGCCCACTTTTGATTACAGTGATAGGAAGGACTTGTTGTGCTGTTAGATATTCTTGACATTACTATTGTGACCTCTTAACAGTGGTTATAAAGGTTAAAGATCTCTTGCTGGATATACTTGTAGATGATGGTCATATTAAAAGAAAAAAACGTAGATGCATCAGTGTAGAATGTTATTACCATTCTCTTATTAGTGCGTATGTTTTTCAGCAAGTAGGACAGCTTTTCGTAATCATACGGCATAATAATACAGTTACTTTAAGAAAAAAGTAGTGCTGTTACTTAATTGTGTTATACAGTCATAATCATTCTGTTACTGAGCACATTTTTATTGATTTTGAGTTGCTTTTCATTTTCTTTTTTTTCAGGATTGACCTAATTTTCAGATGTTCTGAATCACTGCTAATGCACTCAATTTCAACTTGCTTTTGTAGCCCTAGCTGCCGCATAAAAGATTCGGCAACAAACTATGGTGAGTGGAAGCTGTTATGTTTATAAGGTGGAAATAGTTGTAAGTTTTATCCATGAATACTGAAAGTTCCATAGTTTAAAGCAGATGCTTTTTTGATGGTAGCCCAGATGGTATGAGCAATTGTATGTCATAGGCTCAGCTAATTTAGTTTTGCTGCACATTCGTATAAACACACACACTCACACGGTACTTTGAGAGATGTAGGGATAGAAGAACCATGGGAAATTACAAGAAATTAAGCAAGAAACTTGTTGATAAGGATATAAAGAAATACTTTTTTAGAAAAAGAGTGGTAGATGAATGGAGCAGATGGACCGAGGACAGGGTTAATGCAGATACCATACATAAATTCAAGAGGTTATGTGATAGTAGTTTTCAGGAGATGGACCCCTTGAGCATAAAACTCATGAAACCACATTGATCTTCCCCAATCTGATATTCAGAGCATGCCACCACCCGCTCACAATCACAACCCTTTCATACAACTTATCAGGTACACTCAACGAATTTATACCCATGTAGTTTGTTCCCTTTGTCTTTATTGCATTGGCATTATACAAGCACCTGCATATGCACTAGAAACCAAAGGAACAAAGAAAATTCACGAGATCTTTTGTACATTACATCTGCAGTGCAAATGACGAGTAGATACATCAGAAACGGTAAATATGCATAACGGGTGGGCAGAGGTTGGAAAGTGTCACCTAACCAAACCAATCAACCTAAGCTGACGGATATTTGGAATTAGATGTGTCATTTAGGTATGACATTGGGAATGTATTTTTCAAAAATTAATATTAATTCATTTATTTACTTTTTAAGGAACCTTCACTGAAAGAAGAATTCATATTTCTTCCAAGACCGCAGTGTGAACTTATGATGGTGGGAGTGTTATCCCAATCCATATGATGATCAAAAGAGGCTTTCACGTAGGTCTTTATGCTATATTCATGATTAGTAGATGTTACTAATTTTGCTAGTCTATCCAAAATATAATCTACCATAACCAGAACGAATTTTGTGCGTTACCACCCGCAACATTTGGACTCTTGGATAAGATTCTAAATGTTGTTATGGGTGAAAGCCACTTGGATATCAAGATTTTTAAATCTTTCCACACTACCACGGTAGAAAACAAACTTAGGCAAAATAGTCGTAAGGTCGTGAATGTTAGAATGTATAAAACTCATCGTGAAGGATTTGGATATAGTAGATAAAGGTGCGCATATATTAGGTGTGGGTGTCAATACGCTGAAGGTTACACCAGCTGGTAACGAAAAAATGGCGCGGTGTGAACAAATAAAGAAATCAATAAACTCCGAACGCCTCCCGATTACAGAGTAAACCCGGAACACCTCCAGACCCACAACGATAAGCATCGACATCCTCCCGTCCCGCAACAATAAACGTTAGCTTTCATCTCTGCCCGGATTCACTACGTTATCCGTGAGTCGAGGAGTGATTTTATGTAAAGGAAATATGAGAACCTCTCCATTTCATTTATCGATAGGTGTTTCTGGTCATTAGCTAATAGCGTCTCAAACATCTCTTGTCTTACTACCTTTCCTTTCCTTTTCAGACGATGTTATAGTTTGCCTATCCCACCATCAGAGAACTTTTATTTTTCGGTTCTTTTCTAACTCAACCTTACATGACACTACCATTCCCTAACTCCTTAATCCTCTGCTCCTCCCTGTAATCTCGGCCTACAATTCAAATCGTATGTTTTTTCCTTTTTTTTTTTTTTTTGATAAAGGTTTATGAACAGCAATCGTGTTTTGAAAGAGAATGCTTCTGAACCTGACCTGCTTTCTCGTCTGTTCCGCTTCTCCTCAAAAACCTTAGTTGTTCCTTCTTGGAGATATCGTTGAAAGAACCTATTCAAAAGGAAGGTGACTTTTCAGACTCGTACAACTAACGTCCTGATGCTTTAACCCCTCCTACTTCCCCATACCTTTTGAGAAATCTCTCATTCTACCTCTCAACATTAACATTCTTGATATCTCAGTAGCACTAAGCCTGTCTTGAAATTCCACACCACAGTTAGTTCAGATATCGTAAATTCTTAACTAAAGAACAGTTGCTCAGATTATAGAAAGTGATTCGTCCTTGTGTAATATTCTCACATCTGAGTTGGTACTAACTCGACATACTCACAAGAATGGGTGAAAGTCCAAAGCAGTCCGATTTATCAATTCTCACAGTCTGACCTCACAACTTTACCCTTTTGCCCTTAGTCACAGTGTTGGTTCACCGTATTATTATTATTATTATTATTATTAGTATTAGTATCATCATCATCATTATATTGGTTTCTACTCCCGAGAACTAGATGCTTTTGTGCCCTCGTAATTAGCAAACTGCTGGGCTGCGACGCTATGGTATACTACAGCGTTGTCTTTCCTAACAATTACAACCTGACACTTTTTAATACGACGATTTATTTATCCTCCAAAACTGAATTTATTTCCTCTTCTTATTTCTTATTTTATGATGTTTTGATAAGGTCTATCCTCGATGTTGACTTTGGTATATTGATTTGGTTGTCCGTCAGTGAAGTCTTTAAGGCAATGAGAAGAGAGATTTACTAGCAAAGTCGACGGTATAGTTCTGCGAGTTACACAAAGTGAATGGATAAACTTAGGCTATATTATGCCACTTAATCAGAATTAGAAGGCTGGCCGACCTTCTGTCGTTCCAGAACTCGAGTAAACCGAAATTTCTGTGTCGCATCGGAATGAAGGGCACCCAACTGACGCATTTCAAGTCTCATATGACTAAATCATTCCAACACAATGACACCAAATGCGACAAAATACTAACCGCAAAATGCTCCATCAGGCAGTGCCATAATTACAACAAAAGTAAGATTAAAAGAATTCTAAAATTATACTGATTCATACCACAGTTCAAATTATCAACTAACCTTACCCCTCAAAATGGTAGAGGTAATGAATATGAGATGCTTTTATATAAAATATTAGTTCTGATACGTAATGCAATATGTCCTCTTAAAAGCAAGTTTGTCATAACTTGAACGGTTGGCTTTTTCTTTCACGTTCGTCCTTGATGTCTCAAATCACCCCATCACACGCACTGGAAAAATGTTTTTTCGTCATCAAAAGTTGAATACAGCTTCATACTCATGACTCGTATCTTCCCCCGCTGGTGGAGTATCATCTTGAGTCTCCACATATTTCTGCTAGACCCGCTCCAAGCGTTTTCGTAAACCAGCTATTTTACGCTCAATTCGCAACAGTAGAAATACAAGAACCGTTAGACATATTCTAATACATTTTGTCGTCAGTCTCTTTAACAGACTTTGCGTTCCGGAGATAGTCCCACCAAATGCAAGAAAAGCTCGGCTTCCAACAGAAAAGACAAGCTGTGCTGTCACAGCTAAAGTCAGGCAGTAATCGAAAACTGAAGGGGGGTAGGTTTTGTGGTTTACTACGTCTGACTCGCCAACGGATCCTGACATCTGGAGGAGCTGATCTAGCTGACGGTGCAGAGTACGCACATGATAATAATTCCAGGTCAGGCTGACCAGAGGACCCATTACAGGAACTTTGCTAATCCAGTCCGGGACATCCTTCGTTTCCGTGGTCAAGTCGGGTTCCTTGGTAAAGAACCTGCCAACGATGGGCAGGTTGTAGGTGTACGACGTACGTGCCAGACACCGAGAGAACTCCTAAGTGTACCGCTTGGCCAAGGACTTCTAATAACTGTTGACGTTCTGATCGAGGTTTTGAAGGTGAAAACCCAGGGCCGCCAAGAGTATCAGGCGCAGCGCTAACTTTACATGATTTCCTTTAATCATTTTAGGTCAGAGAGATATTGAGAGATCTTTTTATTTTCACTGCCTGATATGTCTCCGATCAATGTCATCAATTCTTAAGGATCGGTTATCACCGTCGTTATAGAGTAAAGTTGGTGATAGTCTTGAAATCACTGTCAATATTCTTCTAAGCATAGGATGTCTTTTACGATGTTTTTGTCTTACGGTAGTGAGGATTTAATGGTTGGTGTTTCAGTAGTAATCATGTGATACGTGAAATACTTACGTAGGTTTTTATGGATTGCGTATGTTTGATTTGTAATGATATTGTGGAAAACAACGAAATACAAGTCGGATTAAAAGCAAAATTTAGTTGATTTAGATGAATTGTGCCATGCGTGGGCTTGTTTCAATCGTGTAATTTCGTCTCAAGAAACCGGTAGCGCTATGTTACCCTGCAGAAGAGTTAGTGTGACTATGAAGCGTGAGCGAATGTATAACAAATTATGCTGAGAAGTTAGTAAGTGTGAAGCATAAGCAAGTAGATAACAAATTATGTAGAGAGAAGTTAGAAACTGTGAAGCATGAGCGAATATATAACATTATGTTGTGAGGGTGTCTGCAACCTTGAGTTAATTGAGCGTTGAATTATACTGGAGAAAATGTCTGTAATTGCCGATTATGAACAGATAGTTAATTCGTAGTAACTGCGAATCGTGAATGAATCAAAAGATGATTATATAATTCTGTTATGGTGTCAATATCTGTGTATCATGCTTTGGTAGATGAATAGACTGATTTGATGTCATTTAATGGAAATAATAATCTGTGTTTCTACATTGTATAAGGTTCCAATAAGTGAATCATGAATCAAAAGATAAAACTACATAGTTTCATAGTGAAGATGTCAGTATCTATGGATAATGAATCAGTAGCAGTAGTATCCTGTGTTGAAGACATTAAGGACTGAATTGCGCTACTCAGCAGATGTAGTTGGTCTGTTTCATAGTGAAGATATAAGTGATAATGAATAATGACTCAACAGATGTAGTTTATTCATTGCGTAGGGGTGTCAGCGACTGCAAACCCCGACTTGGTAAGATGTCAAGGGGTATGAAGTGAAGAATGGCACAAGGTGAGAATATAGTGAACTAGAAAAGTGGACCAGGATTGAAAGATTTTAAGGAAGCGCTGCATAAATGTGTGTATGAAGTGTGTTTGGTGGTATGCGGAAGGTGGGAATTGGGAATATGAGAAAGGGTAGTGAGTGGTGTAATGAGGAAGTTAAACAACTTGTGAGAAAGAAAAGGGAGGTATATGGGCGTGACCTGCAGGGAAGGAGTGCAAGCGGCTGGAAGGAGTACAAAAGAAAGTGGCAGGAGGTCAAGAGAAAGGTACAACAGCTGGAAAAGAGAGCAGATGAAGAGATGGAGTGAGTGAGTTTCGATAAACTTCAGGAAAAAAGAAAAATACTTTGGAAAATAGTAAATAGTGTTAGGAGATTAAGAGGACATGTGGGGGAGACTGTGAGGAGAGCGGGTTGAGGATGTTGGTATATGGTAAAAGATGTAAGAAAGAGAAGGGGTGACTATTCTGATGGACAGCTGACCGTGTTAGATGACAGGGAGGTGGACTTGGTGTGTTTAGGACGAGGTTGCATGCGGAGTGTGAAAGGTATGGCGAATATTATGGTAAAAAGAGATCACAGAGGCCTTGCATAAGATGAAGTGTGGCAAAGTGGCAGGAGCTGATGGGATTGTGGTTGAGCTTCTCAAGAGTTAGGAGTAACAGAGTTATTGAAGGATTAGTCAGGCTCAATGTAAGGTGCCAGAGGACTGGCAATAATGCATGCTTAGGGCCCTTGTATAAGGGCAATAAGAACATAACGAATGTTCAAGCTAGAGCCACAGTTATAAGTCTGGTAAGTTATTTGGGAGAGTGATGATTGAAATGGTGGTGGTATGCACAGAGCAGCTGACTGCGTAGGAACAATGTGGTTCTAGCAATGGTGGAGGATGTGCGGGCCAGGTGTTTGCTTCGAAGAATATTTGGGAGAAAGAGAGGGATATGTATGCTTATGGTATTTATGGATCTGGAGAAAATGGATGATAGGTTTGATAGAGATGTCATGTGGAAGGTTTTTATTCGCATGTGATGTTGGAGGAAATGTGTTAAATGCAGATATCTTTTTTTACTGGAAAAAATAAGAATAACTCTACTGATTTAATTACACAGCCACCGAATATAGCAGCCAACATTTTTCTTTTATACGATTATCACACACATTCTTTTTAATGTAGCTCCCCCTCAGTTTTTGGAATTCTCTATAATTATATTCAACCGATGGTCGCCAGATGGCAGAGCAGTCATCTCCAGTAATATTACAAGATTTATAATACGTTCCGTCAAGAATTCCCATATTTTCTATCATTCTTGGTGAACGTAGGACCAAAACATGAGCAAATTTCCCATCATGATTATCTCTTGTTTCGGATGTAAACACGGAGCCGAGGCGTGTAGGAGAAATTACACGGCAAAGTGGAAAAGGCGAGGAAAAAGAATACATATGTTGGCCCAGACGTGGATGATTCACTGGCCGTGTCACTGGACGTTGACGACGATCTAAGGATTGACTGCGTCAGATAACGAGTATTGATAACTCAGGCTGTGAAATATGCCTTTCAAGGAGTATGCCTTTGACCTGATGGGTCTGGGCATCACGGCCGGGTTGACCTACTCCTTATACCACTTGTTACGTGCAGGAAGGGAAGTAGTCCTCGAGTTGAAGGTATGGAGAGGCAGGTGATATAATTGTGTTTATGGTGAAAGTCTATAGTATCAGCATCGAAATTAATTTCTGGGAAATGGCTACTTATATTTCAAGGAAGGTGTAGGGTTAATGCAAAAGTAGGTAATATACTTGTTAACTGTCAGCAGAACCTTTTAAAGCCTCACATGAGCTCACCCAGTGGCCAAAACAGTAGTAGAAATATAATGATATATTTGTCTCCTCCTGCCAAGGATTGCATGAGCACCCACTGTGTTTTCTGTTTATTGACATCCAGTTCCATCATGGCTGTGCATTTTTATGAGGTGACAAGTATATTTCTAACAGGTTATCATATACTGATATATCTTGACTTGGTGAGGTCTAGTAAGGTTTAGTTACATTCTATTGATTTTTCAAGTGTGTTACCTAATTCTACATTAATTAGCCCCACAGTTTTCTTGTTATACTACTATTACATTATTTTATATTTTTTGATATTAAAAGATAAGGCAGATAATTCCTAAAGAGGTATTTTTGTAATCATGGTGAACTGCATAGATCACTTAAAACATTAATTGCTGCTTCCCAGAGTTAGTTTTGATACAGAACTATAGAAGACTTTTAACCCATATTCTGGTCATTATGTACCAGTCACACTTACGAAAATTATTTCACTTTACAGCATGTTATTTCTCTGATTGTCACTGGAGAATTACATCAGTGGTTGTGTTATTGGTGTAGTAATAGAACTCTGTTTCACCTGCGATGATTAACTAAAAAAAATGTCAAGTTCAGCTTATCTTTGCATCACTGTTAGCTTTGAATGTTTCATCATTTTATTTTGTAATAGTAGTGTAGGTTTTAGATAATAAACTAAGACTGGCTGAGCATTATTTGCAAAAAAATATGTTTTAAACTGGGATAGTAAATAAGGCATTACTGGTCATGGTTAAGATAATCAGGGAAAATTCAGTGTTGTTAGCTAGATGTAATAAGATGCCCAGGTCATTATGAAAATCTGTTGAAGCTATTTGAATATTTCAGAACCTCATCAATTGGAGATGCATTTGCATGAATTGTTGCAGTGATGTGTTGAGAAGGGAAGCAGTAGAGATGATGACTAGACAATGATGCTGTATGAAGCTGAAATCAGCTGGGATGAATGTAGAGTGGCATTGGTGAGCTTGTTGCAAGGCTATGACACTGTGGAATGGTATCAGTGAGCTGAATACAGACTGCGATGCACAGGGAACAGCAGTGGTGGCTGGACAGAGCAGTGCTGGCATACCACTCAAACTACAGTGAGGGTGTAGTGTCATTTAGAGTACATATCAGTTGGACTGGATACAGTGATGGACAATGATGCATAGAGTGCTGATAGTACTGAATTTAGAGTGGTGCAGGTGATTGCTGGAACTGTGACAGAATGGCCTGGCAGTGATATAATGTACTCTTGTTGCTAAGTGTCATTCATATTTGTATGGCTCAATCATGTGATTGGAAAGTGGTGCCAGGTCAAGTCAAGTTGAAACATTACAAATTGGACCTCTGTGGTGTACTTGGACCTATGTGGTGTAGCAGGTAGTGTTTCTGACCATGACACATTCATTAGCCGCCCAGGGTTGAATGCATAGGTTTGAATCCTGGTTGTGTCAGTTGGTCCACAGTCAACCCAACTGTTCATTTACCCCTCAGGGTTGGTCGATAAAATGGTTACCTGGCTTAGGCTAGGATGTATATATAGTCTTAATAAGATGGCCTTGATAAAGGCTTCAGATTCCCCATGTCATCTCAGCTATTAAAATAAGTATACCTGTTAAACTGTTCAGAACTTGGTATTAAATTTTAACTGTATTACATTTCAGGAAACACCAGAATTGGAAATCAACACTAGTCTCATTAGGCAGGTTGCAGAGAGCAGCAATGGCTTAATTGCATGTGTGAAAGGAACTGTTAAAGCTTCTGATGTGGCACTAAAAAGTGTGGCCCAGCCAGCAGTGACTGGTGTTATACGCCGTCTCACGATACAGGAGCATCTCGTAGCTGAGGTAATGGGCATTTGGTAAGTTATGAGCTCGTTTAGTTAGGCTTGAGTCAAGTTATTACTTTCAGTATCTTTTTAGAATTTTGGTGGTGAAAAATCATTTTATTAATATGTTGGAATGATATCATTTGGCTGAGTCTCATAATTATACTACATGATGGCATTTTTCATGATTACCTGAAACATGGATACTGTTTGACCCCTTAATACTTGGTGATTCATGGGTACATTGCCTGAATATTGGCTCAAACACCTTGCACACCCTCATGTGCCACAGTCTTTAAACCTTCTTAGATTTTAACAGTTACTGTAATCAGTTTCTCATTGCCATTTCCATATTGACCAGTGGAGTTGTTGCCAATTGGATAAGCAGGTTGACTGTATCAGTAACTGCCAACATGTAGTAAGGCCACATTGTACTCCATTCTTCAAAGAAATCTGAATACTTTTGGATGCAAGTTTCAATAAGATTGACATCGTTGTGTGTAGGTGTTACACCCGAGACTGAATTTCCTAGGTACGGGGTCTGCAAAAGACTTTTCTGCCCCCAGTATATTTTCAAAGGCGACATACAGCTGAGGTTTCTTGTGGGTACAAACATATGATGCCCTTAGAGTGAAATCATACATATGGTTGCTGGGACTAGTGTTTCTAATGGTGTGAACACCAGTGACCTGCCTCAGTGTGTCTCAGGCTATCTTGATGGAAGAATGTTCTTTCTTTACTCTTCCAGGCTGCCACTTCATTTTGAGAATTTTTCTCCTGGGTGCTGTATTTCTTTCATCTGTGCCTCAGGATGGTTAGTTCTTATTTCTCTAAGGAGGAGAAAGCCCGAATTCTTGCTTTGAAAGCAAGGAAATATGGGTACATGTGAGATTTCTAGGTGCAGTGGCCG
>JAYMFT010243079.1:0-40661 GCA_038088735.1 Panulirus argus
TTTATCCTTCACTGGTTTCTTATACAATCTCATATTGTATTGAGGTTTATAACTCACTGGTTTCTCACATACTATAATATTGAATTTACGTTTATTCCTCACTGGTTTCTTACACATTCATTAATGTATCGAGATCTATCCCTCACTGGTTTCTCACACATTCGTATTTTGTATTGACGTTTATCCCTCAATGTTTTCTCAAAAACTCG
Organism: Panulirus argus; assembly: GCA_038088735.1. Lineage (NCBI taxonomy): Eukaryota > Metazoa > Arthropoda > Malacostraca > Decapoda > Palinuridae > Panulirus > Panulirus argus. The sequence continues at coordinate 210 of JAYMFT010243079.1, forward strand.
CATATTGTAATGAGGATTATCCCTCACTGGTTTCTCACACACTCTCATATTGTGATGAGGTTTTTCCTTCACCAGTTTTTTCCACTCTCTCATATTGTAATGCGGTTTATTCCTCACTAGTTTTTCACACACCTTCATATTGTATTGAAGTTTATCCCTCACTATTTTCTCACACAAACTTATATTTTATTGAGGTTTATCCCTCACTGGTTTCTCGAACAGTCTCATATTGTGTTGAGGTTTATCCCTCACTGAATTCTCACACACTCTCATATTGTATTGAGGTTTATCCTTCAATGGGTTCTCACAAACTCATATTATATTGAGGTTTATCCCTCAATGGTTTCTCACACACTCTCAAATTGTACTTTGGTTTATCCTACAATGGTTTCTCACACACTCTCATATTGTAATGAGATTTATCCCTCATTGTTTTCTTACACTCTCATATTGTATTGAGATTTATCCCTCATTGGTTTCTCACACAGTCTCATAGTGTATTGAGGTTTATCCCTCACTTGTTTCTCACACGCTCTGATATTGTATTTAGGATTATTCCTCACTGGTTTATCACACTCTCTCGTATTGTAGTGAGATCTATGCGTCGCTAGTTTCTCACACACAGGCATTTTTTGTTGAAGTTTTTCTTTCAATGGTTTCTCAAAAACTCGCATATTGTCATGAGGTTTATCCCTCACTGATTTCTCACACATTCACATATTGTATTGATGTTTATCCCTCACTGGTTTCTCACATACTCTCGTATTGTATTGAGGTTTATCTCTCACTGGTTTCTCACACACTCTCATATGATAATGACGTTTATCCTTCACTGGTTTCCCCCACACTCTCATATTGTGTTGCGGTTTATCCCTCACTGGTTTTTCACACATTCATATTGTATTTAGGTTTATCCCTCAGTGGTTTCTCACACAAAGTCATATTCTATTTAGGATTATCCCTCACTGGTTTCTCACACACTTTCATATTGTGTTGAGGTTTATCCCTCACTGGCTTTTCACACACTCTCATATTGTACTGAGGTTTATCCCTCAAAGGTTTTTCACAAACTCTTATATTGTATTGAGGTCTATTCCTCAATGGGTTCTCACAAACTCTCTTATTGTATTGAGGTTTATCCCTATCTGGTTTCTCAAATACTCTCATATTGTAATGAGATTGATCCCTCACTGGTTTCTCCCTCACTCTTAAATTGTATTGCTGTTTATCCCTCACTGGTTTCTCCCAGACTCTCATATTGTATTGAGGTTTATCTCTTACTGGTTTCTCACACACTCTCATATTATAATGACGTTTATCCTTCACTGGTTTCCCCCACACTCTCATATTGTGTTGCGGTTTGTCCCTCACTGGTTTTTCACACACTCTCATATTGTATTGAGGTTTATCCATCACTGGTTTTTCGCACACTCTTATATTGTAATGAGGTTTTTCCTTCGGCGGTTTCTCCCACTCTCTCAAATTGTATTGCGGTTTATCCCTCACAAGTTTTTCACACAAATTCATATTGTATTGAGTTTTAGCCCTCACTAGTTTCTCACACAAACTTTTATTCTATTGAGGTTTATCCCTCACTGGTTTCTCGAACACTCTCATATTGTGTTGATGTATATCCCTCACTGATTTCTCACACACTCTCATATTGTATTGAGGTTTATCCTTCAATGGTTTTTCATAAAATCTGATATTATATTGAGGTTTATCCCTCACCGGTTTGTCACACACTCTCATATGAAATTGAGATTTATCCCTCACTACTCTCTAACACAATCTCATATTCTATTAAGTTTTATCCCTTACTGGTTTTTGACACACTCTAATATTGTATTGAAGTTAATCCCTCACTGGTTACTGACAAACTCTCATGATATATTAAGGTTTATCCGTCACTGGTTTCTAACATACTCTCATATTGTACTGAGGTTTATCCCTCACTGGTTTCTTATACACTCTCATATTGTATTGAGGTTTATATCTCACTGGTTTCTCACACACTCACACATTGTATTGAGATCTATCCCTCACTGGTTTCTCACACACTCGCATTTTGAATTAAGGTTTATGCCTCATTGTTTTCTCAAAAACTCGCATATTGAAATGAGGATTATCCCTCACTGGTTTCTCAAACATTCGCATATTGTATTGAGGTATATCCTTCAATGGTCTCTCACAAACTCTTATATTGAAATGAGGTTTATTCCTCACTGGTTTCTCACACACTCTCATATTTTGTTGAGTTTTATCCTTAAGTGGTTTCTCACACACTCTCATATTGCGTAGAGATTTACCCTCACTGCTTTCTCAGACGCTCTCATATTGTATTGAAGTTTATCCTTAACTGGATTCTGAAAAACTCTCATATTGTATTTTGGTTTATCCCTCGCAGATTTCTAATACACTCTAATATCATATTGAGGTTTGTCCCTCACTGGTTTCTGATACACTCTCAATTTGTTTCGAGGTTTTTCCCTCACTGGTTTCTCACACACTCTCAAATTGTACTGAGGTTTATCCCACAATGGTTTCTCACACACTCTCTAGTTGTAATGAGGTATATCCCTCACTTGTTTCTCTCACACCCTCATATTGTATTGAGGTTTCTCCGTCACTGGTTTCTCACACACTTTTCTATTGTTTTGAGATGTAACCCTCACTGGTTTCTGACAAACTCTCATATTCTATTAGGGTTTATCCCTCATTGGTTTCTCAAACACCTGCATATTTTACCGAGGTTTATTCCTCATTGGTTTTCACACACGCTGAAATTGTAGTGAGGTTTACCCCTCACTGTTTTCTCACAGACTGTAGTATTGTATTGAGATTCATCCCTCACTGGACTCTCACACTCTCGCATATTGTATTGACACTTATCCCTCAATGGCTTCTCACACACTCTCATATTGTGTTGAAGTTCATCCCACACTGGTTTCTCACACATTTTCATATTGTGTTAAGGTTCATCCCACACTGGTTTCTCACACACTCTCATATTGTATTGAGTTCTATCCCAAAATGGTCTCTCAAACACTCGCATTTTCTATTGAGGTTTATTCCTCAATGGTTTGTCAAACACTCATATATAGTATTGGGGCTTATCCCCCACTGCTTTTGTACACATTCACATATTGTATTGAGGTTTTCCCCCACTGGTTTCTCACACACTCTTTTATTGTATTGAGGTTTATCCCTCACTGGTTTCTCCCACGCTCTCATATTAAAATGAGGTTTATCCTTCACTGGTTTCTCCCACAATCTCATATTGTATTGCGGTTTATCCCTCACTGGTTTTTCACACATTCTCCTATTATACTGAGGTTTATCCCTCAGTGGTTTCTCACACAAACTCAAATTTTATTGAGGTTTATCCCTCACTGGCTTTTCAAACACTCTCATATAGTGTTGAGGTTTATCCCTCACTGGTTTCTCGCACACTCTCATATTGTATTGAGGTTTATCCCTCAATGGTTTCTCACAAGCTCCTATGTTATATTGAGGTTTATCCCTCATTGTTTTGTCACATACTCTCATATTAAATTGAGATTTATCCCCCACTGTTTTCTCACACACTCTCATACTGTATTGAGATTCATCCCTCACTGGTTTTTCACACACTCCCATTTTTAATTGAGGTTTATCCCTCACTGGTTTTTCACACACTCTCATATTGTATTGAAGTTAATCCCTTACTGGCTTCTTACAAACTTTCATATTATATAAGGTTTACCTTCGCTGGTTTTTCAGAAACTCTCATATTGTACTGAAGTTTATCCCTAACTGGTTTCTCACAAACTCTCATATTGTATTGTGGTTTATCCCTCGCAGGTTTGTAATACACTCTAATATTTTATTGATGTTTATCCCTCATTGTTTTCCGACACTCTCAATTTGTTTTGAGGATTATCCTTCATTGGTTTCTAACACACTCTCAAATTGTCCTGAGGTTTATCCCACACTGGTTTCTCACACACTCTCATATTGTATTGAGGTTCATTCCTCTCTTGTTTCTCTCACACTCTCACATTGTACTGAGTTTTAAAGTAACTGGTTTCTCACACACTCTCACATTGTACTGAGTTTTAAAGTAACTGGTTTCTCACACACTCTGTTATTGTAATAAGATTTATCCCTCACTGGTTTCTGAGAAACTCTCATATTCTATTAGGGTTTATCCCTCACCGGTCTCTCATCACTCGCATATTGTACTGAGGTTTATTCCTCACTGGTTTCTCACACACTCTGAAATTGTACTGAGGTTTACCCCTCACTGTTTTCTCATATACTCGCGTATTGTTTTGATATTTACCCCTCACTGGTTTCTCAGACACTCGCATATTGTATTGACCCTTATTCCTCTGGTTTCTCATATTGTGTAGAGGTTCATCCCACACTGGTTTCTCACACACTCTCATATTGTGTTAAGGCTCATCCCACACTGGTTTCTCACACACTCTCATATTGTATTGAGTTCTATCCCTCACTGATTTCTCACACACTAGCATTTTGTATTGAGATTTATCCCTAAATGGTTTGTCAAACACTTGCATATAATACTGGGGTTTATCCCTCTCTAATTTCTCACACATTCGCATATTGTACTGAGGTGTTTCCCTCACTGGTATTTCATACACTCTCATATTGTTTTGAGGTTTATCTCTCACTGGTTATTCACATACTCTCATATTGTAATAAGGTTTATCCTTCACTGGTTTCTCCCACACTCTCATATTGTATTGCGGTTTATTTCTCAGTGGTTTTTCACACACTCTCATATTGTATTTAGATTTATCCCTCACTGGTTTCTCACACAAACTCATATTTTATTGAGGTTTATCCCTCATTGGTTTCTCAAACACTTTCATATTGTGTTGAGGTTTAACCCTAACTGTTTTCTCAAACACTCGCATATTATATTGAGGTTTACTCCTCACTGGTTTCTCACACACTCTCATAACGTACTGAGATTTACCCATCACTGTTTTCTTCCACACTATCATATTGTATAGAGCCTTATCACTCACTGGTTTCTCACGCAATCGTATATTGTATTGACGTATATGCCTTACTGATTTTTCACACACTCTCATATTGTGTTGAGGTTTATCCCTCATTGGTTTTTCAAGCACTCATATTTTGTTAAGGTTCATCCCACAGTGGTTTTTCATACACTCTCATATTGTGTTGAGGTTTATCCCTTAGTTGTTTCTCATACACTCTCATAGTGAATTGAGGTTTATCCCTCATTGCTTTCTCACACATTCTCTTATTGTACTAAGGTTAGTGTATCACTGGTATACAACACACTCTTATATTGTATTGAGGTTTATCCCACACTGATTTTTCACACAATCTTATATTATATTGTGGTTTATTCCTCATTAGTTTCTCACACACTCTCATATTGAATTGAGGATTATCCCTCACTTGTTTGTCACACACTCTTATATCGTATTGAGGTTTATCCCTCATTGGTCTTTCACACACTCTAATATTGTTTTTAGGTTTATCCCTCAATGGTTTCTCACACACTCTCATATTGTATTGAGATGTATCCCTCTCTAGATTCTCATATACTCGCATATTGTATTGAGCTTTATCCCTCACTATTTTCTCTAAAATTCGCATATTGTATTGAGGTTTATCCCTCACTGACTTCTCACATACTCGCATATTGTATTGAGGTTTATCCCTCACTGGTTTCTCACACACTATCATTTTGTACTGAGGTTTATCCTTCACTGGTTTCTCACACACTCTCATATTTTATTGAGGTTTATACCTTAGTGGTTTTTCACACACTTTCATATTCTGTAAAAGTTTATCCCTTTCTGGTTTCTGACACACTCTCATATTGTATTGAAGTTTTTCCCTAGCTTGTTTCTCACACACTTTCAAATTGTATTGAGGTTTATCCCTCACTGGTTTCTCACAAAATCTGATATTGTATTGAGGTTTATGCCTCACTAATTTCTGACAAACTCTCATATTATAATGAGGTTTATCCCTCACTGGTTTCTCACACACTCTCATATTGTATTGAGGTTCATCCCACACTGGTTTCGCACACTGTCTCATATTGTATTGAGGTTTTTCCTTCGCTGATTTCTCAAACACTCTCTTATTTTACTAAGGTTTATCCCTCACTGGTTTTTCACACACTCATAGTGTATTGAGATTTATCCCTTACTGGTTTTTGACACACTCTCATATTGTGTATAGGTTTAACCCTTAACTGGTTTCTCACACACTCTCATACTTTGTTGAGGTTTATTCCTTATTGGTTTATCACACACTTTCATATTCTGTTGAATTTTATCCCTTTCTGGTTTCTCAGACACTCTCATATTGTATTGAAGTTTATTCGTCGTTTGTTTCTCACACACTTTCATATTGTACTGAGGTTTATCCCTCACTGGTTTCTCACAAAATCTGATATTGTATTGAGGTTGATCCCTCACTGATTTCTGACAAACTCTCATATTGTAATGAGGTTTAACCCTCACTGGTTTCTCACACACTCTCATATTGTATTCAGGTTCATCCCACACTGGTTTCTCACACTCTCTTATATTGTATTGAGGTTTATCCTTCAATGATTTCTCAAACACCCTCTTATTGTGCTAAGGTCTATCCCTCACTGGTTTCTCACTCTCTCTCATAGTGTATTGAGATTTATCAATTAATGGTTTCAGACACACTCTCATATTGTGTAGAGGTTTAACCCTAAACTGGTTTCTCACACACTCTCATACTTTGCTGAGGTTTATCCGTCAGCGGTTTCTGAAGCACTCTCATATTGTACTGAGGTTCATCCCTTACTGGTTTCTCACACAATATCATATTGTATTGAGGGTTGTCCCTCCCTGGTCTCTCACACACTCATATTTTATTGAGGTTTATCCCTCACTATCTTTTCACACAATCTCATATTATATTGAGATTAATTCCTCACTGGTTTCTGACACACTCTCATATTGTACTGAGATTTATTCCTCACTGGTTTTATTAAGGTTAATTCCTTACTGGTTTCTATACACATTCTAATAGTCTATTGAGGTTTATCTCTCACTGGTTTCTCACACACTCTCATATTCTATTAAGGTTTATCCCGCACTGGTTTCTCACACACTTTCCTATTTCATTGAGGTTTATCCCTCACTAGCTTCTCACACACTCTCCTATTGTATTGATGTTTATCCCTCAGTATTTTCTCAAACACTCTCATATTGTATTGAGGTATATTCATCACTGGATTTTCATATACTCTCATACTGTATTCAAGATTATCCCTCATTGGTGTCTCACATACTCTTATATTGTTTTGAGGTTTATCCCTCACTGGTTTCTCACACACTCTCCTATTGTTTTCAGGTTTATCAGTAAATTGTTTCTTACACAATCTCATATTTTATTGAGGTTTATCCCTCACTGGTTTCTCGCACTATCATATTGTAATGAGGTTTATCCTTCACTGGTTTCTAACAGACTCTCATGTTGTAATATGGTTTATCCCTCACTGGTTTTTCACACACTCTCATGTTGTATTGAGGTTTATCCCTCACCGGTTTGTCACACAACTCATATTTTATTGACGTTTATACCTCACTGGTTTCCCAAACACTCTCATATTGTGTTGACGTTTATCCCTCGCTGGTTTCTCACACACTCTCATATTGTATTGAGGCTTATCCCTCAATGGTTTCTATTAAATCTTATATTGTATTGAGGTTTATCCCTTAATGGTTTCTCGTAAACTCTCTTATTGTATTGAGGTTTATCCCTCACTGCTTCTCACATCCTCTCATATTGTAATGAGGTTGATCCTTCACTGGTTTCTCCCACACTCTCATATTGTACTGCGATTCATCCCCCACTGGTTTTTCACACACTCTCAAATCTTATTGAGGTTTATCCCTTTCTGGTTTCGCACACACTCTCATATTGTAATGAGGTTTATCCTTCACTGGTTTCTCCCACTCTCTCATATTGTATTGCCGTTTGTCCCTCCCTTGTTTTTCACACACCTTCATATTGTATTGAGGTTTATCCCTCACTAGCTTCTTACACAAACTTATATTTTATTGAGGCTTATCCCTCACTGGTTTCTCAAGCACTCTCATAAAGTGTTGAGGTTTATCCCCCACTTATTTTTCACACACTCTCATATTGTATTGAGGTTTATCCTTCGATCGTTTCTCACAAATTCTAATATTGTATTGAGTTTCATCCCTCACTGGTTTGTCACACACTCTCATATTAAATTGAGATTTATCCCTCACTGTTTTCTCACACACTCTCATATTGTATTTAGGTTTATTCCTCAATGGTTTCAAACACACTCTCATATTCTATTAAGGTTTATCCCTCACTGGTTTTTCACACACTCTCATGTTGTATTGAAGTTAATCCCTCACTGGTTTCTTGCAACCTCTCATATTATATTAAGGTTTATCTGTCACTGGTTTCTAACACACTTTCATATTATACTGGGGTGTATCCCTCACTGGTTTCTCACACACTCGCATATTTTATTGAGGTTTATTCCTCATTGGTTTCTCACACACTCTGAAATTGTTCTGAGGTTTACCCCTCACTGTTTTCTCACACACTCGCATATCTTATCGAGATTTATCGCTCACTGGTTTCTCACACACTCGCATATTGTGTTGACACTTATCCCTCACTGCTTTTTCACACACTCTCATATTGTGTTAAGGTTCATCCAACACTGGTTTCTCACACACCCTCATATTGTTTTAAGGTTCATCCCACACTAGTTTCTCAAACACTCTCATATTGTACTGAGTTCTATCCCTTACAGGTTTCTCAAAAAATCGCATCTTCTATTGAGGTTTATCCCCCATTTGTTTGTCAAACACTCGCATATAGTATTGGCTTTTATCCCTCACTGATTTCTCACACATTTGCATATTTCATTGATGTTTTTCCCTCACTGGTTTCTCACACACTCTTTTATTATACTGAGATTTATCCCTCACTGGTTTCTCACATACTCTCATATGGTATTGAGGTTTATCCTTCACTGGTTTCTCTCACATTCTCATATTGTATTGCGGTTCATCCTTCACTGGTTTTTCACAAACTCTCATATTATATTGAGGTTCATCCCTCACTGGTTTCTCACACAAACTGATATTTTATTGAGATTTATCCCTCACTGGTTTCTCAAACACTCTCATATTCTGTTGAGGTTTATCCCTCTGTGGTTTTTCACACACTCTCATACTGTATTGAGGTTTGTCCCTCAAGGGTTTCTCACAAACTCTTATATTGTATTGAGGTTTATCTCTCACTTGTTTGTCAAACACTCTCATATTAATTTGAGATTTATCCCTCATTGTTTCTTCACAAATTCTCATATTGTTTTGAGATTTATCCCTCACTGGTTTCTCAAACACTCTCATATTCAATTGAGGTTTATCCCTCACTGGTTTTTCACACACTCTCATATTGTACTGAAGTTTATCCCTAACTGGTTTCTCACAAACTCTCATATTGTATTGTGGTTTATCCCTCGTAGGTTTCTAATACACTCTAATATTGTATTGAGGTTTGTCCCTCACTGTTTTCTGACACACTCGCAATGTGTTTTGAGCATTATCCCTCACTGGTTTCTCACACTCTCTTAAATTGTACCGAGTTTTATACCAAACTGGTTTTTCACACACCACATATTGTATTGAAGTTTATCCCTCACTTGTTTCTCTCACACTCTTACATTGTACTAACGTTTTTAAATCACTATTTTCTCACACACTCTGTTATTGTAATAAGATTTATACGACTGGTTTCAGAAAAACTCTCATATTCCATTAGGGCTTATCCCTCACTGGTCTCTCAAACACTCGCATATTGTATTGAGGTTTATTCCTCATTGGTTTTTCACACACTTTCATATTGTATTGAGGTTTATCCCTCTCTGGTTTCGCACACATTCTCATATTGTAATGAGGTTTATCCTTCAATGGTTTCTCAGAAACTCTAATATTGTATTGAGGTTTATCCATCACTAGTTTGTCACACTCTCATATTAAATTGAGGTTTATCCCACACTGTTTTCTCACACACTCTCATATTGTATTGAGGTTTATCTCTCACTGCTTTCTAACACACTCTCATATTCTATTAAGGTTTATCTCTCACTGGTTTTTCCCACACTCTCATATTGTATTGAAGTTAATCCCTCACTGGTTTCTTACAAACTCTCATATCATATTAAGGTTTATCCGTCACTAGTTTCTAACACACTATCATATTATACTGGGGTTTATCCCTCACTGGTTTCTCACCCACCCGCATATTTTATTGAGGTTTATTCCTCATTGGTTTCTCACACACTTTGAAATTGTACTGAGGTTTACCCCTCGCTGTTTATTCACACACGCATATTTTATTGAGATTTATCCCTCACTGGTTTTTCACACACTCGCAGATTGTGCTGACACTTATCCCTCACTGGTTTCTCACACACTCTCATATTGTGTTGAGGTTCATCCCACACTGGTTTCTCACACACTCTCATATTGTATTAAGGTTCATCCCTCACTGGTTTCTCAAACACTCTCATATTGTATTGAGTTCTATCCCTCACTGGTTTCTCAAACATTCGCGTCTTCTATTGAGGTTTATCCCTCAATGGTTTGTCAAACACTCGCATATAGCATTGGGGTTTATCCCTCACTAATTTGTCACACATTCGCATATTGTATTGATGTCTTTCTTTCACTGGTTTCTCACACACTCTTTTATTATATTGAGATTTATCCCTCACTGGTTTTTCACACACTCTCATATTGTAATGAGGTTTATCCTTCACTGGTTTCTCCCACATTCTCATTTTGCATTGTGGTTCATCCTTCACTGGTCTTTCACACACTCTCATATTTTATTGAGGTTTATCCCTCACTGGTTTCTCACACATTCTCATACTGTATTGTGGTTCATCCTTCACTGGTTTCTCACAAACTCTTATATTGTATTGAGGTTCATCCCTCACTGGTTTGTCAAACACTCTCATATTAATTTGAGGTTTATCCCTCAATGTTTTTTCACACATTCTCATATTGTATTGAAATTTATCCCTCACCGGTTTCTCAAACAGTCTCATATTCAATTGAGGTTTAACCCTCACTGGTTTTTCACACACTCTCATATTGTATTGAAGTAAATCCCTCACTGGTTTTTCACAAACTCTCATATTATATTGAGGTTTACCCTCACTGGTTTCTCAGACACTCTCGTATTGTACTGATGTTTATCCCCAACTGGGTTCTCCCAAACTCTTATATTGTATTGTGGTTTATCCCTCGCAAGTTTCTAATACACTCTAATATTGTACTGAGGTTTCTCCCTCGCTGTTTTCTGACACACTCGCAATGTGTTTTGAGCATTATCTCTCACTGGTTTCTCACACACTCTTAAATTATACTGAGGTTTATCCCACACTCGTTTCTCACACAATCTCATATTGTATTGAAGTTTATGCCTCACTTGTTTCTCTCACTCTCTCACATTGTACTGGTTTCTCACACACTCAGTTATTGTAATAAGATTTGTCCCTGACTGATTTCTGACAAACTCTCATATTTTATTAGGACTTATCCCTCACTGGTTTCTGAAACACTCGCATATTGTACTGAGGTTTATTCCTCACTGGTGTTTCACACACTCTGAAATTGTACTGAGGTTTACCCCTCACTGTTTTCTCACATACTCTCGTACTGTATTGATATTGGTTTCTTACGCACTCTCATATTGTGTTAAGGTTCATCCCACACTGGTTTCTCACACACTTTCATATTGTATTAAGTTCAGTCCCTCACTGGTTTCTCACACACTCGCATTTTGCATTGAGGTTTATCCCTCAATGGTTTGTCAAATACTCGCATATAGTATTGGGGTTTATACCTCTCTTATTTCTCATAAATTCGCATGTTCTATTGAGGTATTTCCCTCACTGGTATTTCGAACACTCTCATATTGTATTGAGGTTTATCCCTCACTGGTTTTTCTCACGCTCTCACATTGTAATGAAGTTTATTCTTCACTGCTTGTCACACTCTCAGATTGTATTGCGGTTTATCCCTCACTGGTTTATCACACACTCTCATATTGTACTTAGATTTATCCCTCACTGGTTTCTCACACAAACTCATATTTTATTGATGTTTATCCATCACTGGTTTCTCAAACTATCTCATATTGTGTTGAGGTTTATCCCTAACTGTTTTCTCACAACCTCTCATGTATTATTGAGGTTTATCCCTCACTAGTTCTTGACACATTCTCAAACTGTATTGAGGTTTATCCTTCACTTTTTCATCACACACCCTCATATTGCGTTCAGGTTTATCCCACACTGGTTTCTCACACACTCTCATATTATATTGAGGTTTATCCCTGGCTGGTTTTTCTCACACTCTCATATTTTATTGATGTTTGCTCCTCACACACTCTCCTATTGTATTGAGATTTATCCCTCACTGGTTTATGACAAACTCTCATATAGTATTAGGGTTAATCCCTCTCTGGTTTTTCAAACACTCGCATATTATATTGAGGATTATTCCTTACTGATTTCTCACACACTCTCATATTGTACTGAGGTTTAGCCATCACTGTTTTCTCCCACACTCTCATATTGTATTGAGAATTATCACTCTCAGGTTTCTAACACAATCGCATATTGTAATAACGTTTATCCCTTACTGTTTTCTCACACACTCTCATATTGTGTTTAGGTTTATCCCTCACTGGTTTCTCACAAACTCATATTTTGTTAAGGTTCATCCCACACTGGTTTCTCACACACACTCATTTTGTGTTGAATATTATCCCTTAGTTGTTTCTCATACACCCTCATAGTGAACTGAGGTTTATCCCTCACTGCATTTTCACACACTCTCTTAGTTTACTAAGGTTAAAATATCACTGGTATATAAAACATTCTTATATTGTATTGAGCTTTATCCCTCACTGATTTTTCACACACTCTTATATTGTACTCAGGTTTATTCCTCACTGGTTTCTCACACACTCTCATATTGATTTGAGTTTCATCCCTCACTTCATATTTTACTGAGGTTTATCCCTAGCTTTTCTCAAACACTCTAATATTGTATTTAGGTTTACCCCTCACTGGTTTCTCACACACTCTCATTTGTATTGAGATTTATCCCTCTCTAGTTTTTCACATACTCGCATATTGTATTGAACTTTATCCCTCACAATTTTCTCAAAAATTCGCATATTGTATTTAGGTTTATCCCTTAATGATTTTCTCACATATTCGCATATTGTACTGAGGTTTATCCCTCACTGGTTTCTCACACACTCTCATATTATAGCAAGGTTTATCCTTCACTGGTTTTTCACACATCCTCATATTCTATTGAAGTTTACCCTCAGTGGTTTCTCACACGCTTTCATATCGTGTAGAAGTTTATCCCTCACTGGTTTCTCACACACTCTCATATTGTATTGAAGTTTATCCCTCGCAGGTTTCTCACAAATTTTTATGTTGCATTGAAGTTTATCCCTCACTGGTTTCTGACAAACTCTCATATTGTACTGAGGTTTATCCCTCACTGGTTTCTCACACACTCTCATATTGTATTGAGGTTCATCCCACACTGGTTTCTCACACTCTCTCATATTGTATTGAAGTTTATACTTCACTGCTTTCTCAAACACTTTCATATTGTACTAAGGTTTACCCCTCACTGGTTTCTCACACACTCTCATTGTGTATCGAGATTTATCCCTCATTGGTTTCTCACACTCTCGCATATTGCATTGAGGTTTATCCCTCACTGGTTTCTCACATATTCGCATAATGTTTTCCGGTTTATCCTTCACTGGTTTCTCACACACTCGCATATTGTATTGACGTTTATCCATCACTGGTTTCTCACACACCCTCATATTCTATTGAGGTTTATCCCTCACTGGTTTCTCACACACTTTCCTCTTGTATTGAGGTATATCCCTCACTAGTTTCTCACACATGATCATATTGTATTAAGGTATATTCCCCATTGGTTTCTCAAACATTCTCATATTGTATTGAGGTTTATCCCTCACTGGTTTTTGACGCACTCCTATATTGTAATGAGATTTATACCTTACTGATTCCTCACACACTCTACTATTGTATTGAGGTTTATCCCTCACTGGTTTCTCAAACGCTCTCATATTGTGTTGAGGTTTATTCCTCACTGTTTTCTCACACACTCTTATATTGTACTGACGTTTATCCCTCAATGGTTTCTCATAATCTCTCATATTGTATTGAGGTTTATCTCTCAATGGTTTCACCCTTATTCTTATATTGAGTTTAGATTTATCCCTCACTGTTTTCTCACACACTCTAATATTGTATTGAGGTTTATCCCTCACTGGTTTCTCACAAACTTTTATTGTATTCCGGTTTATCCCTCACTGGTTTCTCACACACTCTCATATTGTATTGAGGTTTATCCCTCACTGGTTTCTCACACACTCCCATATTATAATGAGGTTTACCTTCACTGGTTTCTCCAACACTCTCATATTGTATTGTGGTTTAACCCTCATTGGTTTTTCACACTCTCATATTGCATTAAGGTTTATCCCTCATTGGTTTTTCACACACTTTCATATTGTAATGAGGTTTATCCTTCACCAGTTTCTCCCACACTCTCATATTGTATTGAGCTTTATTCCTCAATGGTTTCTCACAAACTCTTATATTGTATTGATGTTTATCCCTCATTGGTTTCTCACACAATCTTATATCAAATTGTTATTTTTCCCTCACTATTTTCTCACACACTCTCATATTTTATTGAAGTTTTCCGTCACTAGTTTCTTACACACTTTCATATTCTATTGAGGTTTATCCCTCACTGGTTTTTCTCAAACTCTCGTATTGAATTGAAGTTAATCCCTCATTGGTATCTCAAAAACACCCATATTATAATGAGGTTTATCATTCAAAGGTTTCTAACACTCTTATATTATACTGAGGTTTATCCCTCACTGGTTTCTTGCACACTCTTATATTGTATTGATGTTTATAACTCACTGGTCTCTCACACGCTCTTATATTGTATTTACGTTTATTCCTCACTGGTTTCTCACACACTCACATGTTGAATTGATATCTATCCCTCACTGGTTTCTCACACACACACATTTTGTATTAAGGTTCATCCCTCAATGGTTTCTCAAAAACTCGCATATTGTAATGAGGTTTATCCCTCACTAATTTGTCACACATTCGCATATTTTACTGAAGTTTATTCCTCACTGGTTTTTCACACACTCTCATATTGAATTGAGGTTTATCCCTCATTGGTTTCTCACACACTCTCATATTTTGTTGAGTTTTATCCCCAAGTTGTTTCTCACACACTCTCATAAAGTGTAGAGGTTTACCCTCACTAGTTTCTGAGACACTCTCATATTGTATTGAAGTTTATTCCTAAATGGTTTCTCACAAATTCTTATATTGTATTGTGGTTTATCCCTCATAGGTTTCTAATAAACTCTAATATTGTATTGAGGTTTATCCCTCACTGGTTTCTGACACACTCAAATTGTTTTGAAGTTTTTCCCACACTTGTATCTCACACACTCTCAAATTGTACTGAGGTTTATCCCACACTGGTTTTTCACACACACTCGTATTGAATTGAGGTTTATCCCTCACTTGTTTCTCTCACACTCTCATATTATAATGATTTTTTGCCCTCACTGGTTTCCCACACACTCTCCTATTGTATTGAGATTTATCCCTCCCTTGTTTCTGACAAACTCTCATATTTCATTAGGGTTTATCCCTCACTGGTTTCTCTAATATTCTCATATTTCATTAGGGTTTATCCCTCACTGGTTTCTCAAAAACTCTCATATTAAATTGAGGTTTATCCGTCATTGGTTTCTAATTCAATCGCATATTTTACTGATCTTCATCCCTCACTGGTTTCTCACACACTCTCCTATTGTATTGAGATTTATCCCTCATTGGTTTCTGACAAACTCTCATATTGTATTAGGGTTAATCCCTCTCTGGTTTCTCAAACACTCGCTTATTTTATTGAGGTTTATTCCTCACTGATTTCTCACACACTATCATATTGTACTGAGGTTTACCCATCACTGTTTTCTCCCACACTCTCATATTGTACTGAGGTTTATCCATCACTGTTTCCTCCCACACTCTCATATTGTATTGAGATTGATCACTCACAGGTTTCTCACACAATCGCATACTGTATTGACGTTTATCCCTTACTGGTTTCTCACACACTCATATTATGTTGAGGTTTATCCCTCACTGGTTTCTCACACACTCATTTTTTATTTAAGTTCATCCCACACTGGTTTCCCTCACTCACTCATATTGTGTTGAGGTATATCCCTTGGTTGTTTCTCATACACTCTCATAGTGAATTGAGGTTTATCCCTCACTGTTTTCACACACACTCTCTTATTGGACTAAGGTTAATGTATCACTGGTATGTAACACACTCTTATATTGTATTGAGGTTTATCCCTCACTGATTTTTCACACACTCTTATATCGCAATGAGGTTTATTCCTCACTGGTTTCTCACACACTCATATTGATTTTAGGTTTATCCCTCACTTGTTTCTCACACACTCTCATATTCAATTAGGTTTATCCCTCACTGGTTTCTCAAATACTCTAATATTGTATTTAGGTTTATCCCTCACTGGTTTCTCACACACACTCATATTGTATTGAGATTTATCCCTCTCTAGTTTTTTCACATACTCGCATATTGTATTGAGCTTTATCCCTCACTGTTTTCTCAAAAATTCGCATATTGTATTTAGGTTTATTTCTCAATGATTTTTTACATATTCACATATTGTAGTGAGGTTTATCCTTCACTGGTTTCTCACACACTCTCATATTTTATCGAGGTTTATCCCTCAGTGGTTTCTCAAACACTCTCATATTCTGTGGAAGTTTATCCATCACTGGTTTCTCAAACACTCTCATATTGTATTAAGGTTAATTTCTCAACGGTTTCTCACGCGCTCTGAAATTGTGCTGACGTTTACCCTTCACTGTTTTCTCACATACTCTCATATTGTATTGAGATATATCCCTCACTGGTTTCTCACACACTCACATATTTCATTGACACTTACCCCTCACTGGTTTCTCACACTCTCTCATATTGTGTTGAGTTTCATCCTACACTGGCTCTTCACACATTCTCATATTGTGTTAAGGTTCCTCCCACACTGATTTCTCACACTCTCATACTATATTGAGTTTCATCCCTCACTGGTTTCTCACACACTCGCATTTTGTATTGAGGTTTATCCCTCAATGGTTCGTCAAACACTCGCACTCTTTATTGGGGTTTATCCCTCACCGATGTCTCACACATTCGCATATTATATTGAAATTTGTCCCTCACTGGTTTCGCAAACACTCTCATGTTGTGTTGATGTTTATCCCTCACTGGTTTCTCACACACTCTAATATTGTAATGAGGTTTATCCTTCACTGGTTTCTCCCAGAGTCTAATATTGTATTACGGTTTATCCCTCACTGGTTTTTCACACACCCTCATATTGTATTGAGATTTATCCCTCACTGGTTTCTCACACAAACTGATATTCAATTGACGTTTATCCCTCACTGGTTTCTCAAACAATCTCATATTGTCTTGAGGTTTATCCCTAACTGCTTTCTCACAGACTCTTATATTGTATTGAGGTTTATCCCTCACTGGTTTCCAATGCACTCTGATATATTACTGAGTTTTATCCCTCACTAGTTTTTGACACACTCTCAAATTGTATTGAGGTTTATCCTTCACTGGTTTATTACACCCCCTCATAATGCATTCAGGTTTATCCCACTTTGGTTTCTCACACACTTTCATATTGTATTGAGGTTTACCCATCTCTGGTTTCTCCCACACTCTCATATTGTATTAAGGTTTGTCCCTCACTGGTTTCTGACACACTCTCCTATTGTATTGAGATCTATCCCTTACTGGCTTCTGACAAACTCATATTGTATTAGGGTTTATCCCTCACTGGTTTCTCAAACACTCGCTTATTATATTGAGGTTTATTTCTCAGTGGTTTCTCACACACTGTCATATTGAATTGAGGCTTATCCCTCACTGGTCTCTCACACACTCTCACATTTTGTTGAGGTTCATCCTTAAGTGGTTTCTCACACACTCTCATATTGTGAAGAGGTTTACCCTCACTGGTTTCTCAGACACTCTAACAATGTATTGAAGTTTATCCCTAATTGGTTTCTCACAAACTCTCATATTGTATTGTGGTTTATCCCTGCAGGTTTCTAATACACTCTAATATTATATTGACGATTGTCCCTCACGGGTATCTGACACGCTCTCAATTTGTTTTGAGGTTTATCCCTCACTTGTTTTTCACATACTTTCTTATTGTATTGAGGTTTATCCCTCACTTGTTATTCTCACTCTCTTATATTGTATTGAGGTTTTTCCGTCACTGGTTTCTCACACACTCTCCCATTTAATGAAATGTATCCCTCACTGGTTTCTGACAAACTCTCATATTCTATTAGGGTTATCCCTCACTGGTTTCCCAAACACTCGCATATTGTGTTGAGGTTTCTTCCTCACTGGTTTCTCACATACTCTGAAATTGTACTGAGGTTTACCCCTCACTGTTTTCTCACATACTTTCGTATTGTATTGAGATTTATCCCTCTCTGGTTTCTTACACACACGCATATTATATTGATACTCATCAGTCACTGGTTTCTCACACACTCATTTTTTGCTGATCTTCATCCCACACTGGTTTCTCACACACTCTCATATTGTGTTAAGGTTCATCCCACACTGGTTTCTCACACACTCTCATATTGTATTGAGTTCTATCCCTCACTGGTTTCTCACACACTCGCATTTTGTATTGAAGTTTATCCCACAATTGTTTGTCAAACACTCGCATATAGTACTGGGGTTTATCCTTCACTTATTTTTCACATATTCGCATATTATATTGAGGTTTTTCCCTCACTGGTTTCTCACACACCCTCCTATTGTATTGAGGTTTATCTCTCACTGGTTTTTCACACACTCTCATACTGTAATGCGGTTTATCCCCCACTGGTTTTTCACACACTCTCATATTGTATAGATGTTTATCCCTCACTGGTTTCTGACACAAACTCCTATTTATTGAGGTTTATCCCTCACTGGTTTCTCAAACACTCTCATATTGTATTGAGGTTTATCCCTCAATGGTTTCTCACACACTCTCATATTGTATTGATCTTTATCCCTCAATGGTTTCTCAAAAACTCTTATATTGTATTGAGGTTTATAACTCACTGGTTTGTCGAACACTCTCATATCAAATTGAGATTTATCCCTCACTGTTTTTTCACACACTCTCATATTGTATTGAGGTTTATCCCTCACTGGTTTCTCACACTTTCATAATCTAATGAGGCTTATCAATCACTGATTTTTCACACGCTCTCATATTGTATTGATGTTAATTCGTCACTGGTTTCTCACAAACTCTCATATTATATTGAGGTTTATCCGTCAATGGTTTCTAACACAATCTCATATTGTACTGAGGTTTATCCCTCACTAGTTTTTCACACACTCTCATATTGTATAGAGGTTTATAACTCACTGGTTTCTCACACGCTCTAATATTGTATTTATTTTTTTCCTCACTGGTTTCTCACACACTCGCATTTTCTATTAAGGTTTATCCTTCAACAGTTTCTCAAAAACTCGCATATTGTAATGAGGCTTTTCCCTCACTGTTTCCTCAAACATTCGCATATTGTACTGAGGTTTATCCCTGAATGATTTTTCACACACTTTCATATTTTGTTGAGGTTTATACTTAAGTGGTTTCTCACACACTCTCATATCGTGTAGAGGTTTACCCTAACTGGTTTCTCAGACACTCTCATATTGTATTGAAGTTTATCCCTAACTGCTTTCTCACAAATTCTCATATTGTATTGTGGTTTATCCCTCGCAGGTTTCTAATACACTCTAATATTGTATTGAGGTTTGTCTCGTACCGGTTTCTGACACACTCTCAAATTGTTTTGAGGTTTATCCCTCACTGGTTTCTCACACACTCTCATATTGTTTTGAGGTTTATCCCTCACTTGTTTCTCTCACACTCTCACGTTGTACTGAGGTTTTTTCGTCACTCTCTTATTGTATTGAGATGTATCCCTCACTGGTTTCTCAAACACTCGCATATTGTATTGAGGTTTATTCCCCACTGGTTTCTCACACTGAAATTGTACTGAGGTTCACCCCTCACTGTTTTCTCACATACTCTCTTATTGTATTGAGATTTATCCCTCACTGGTTTTTCACACACTCGCATATTGTATTGATACTTATCCCTCACTGGTTTCTCGTACACTCTCATATTGTGTTGAAGTTCATCCCACACTGGTTTCCCAAACACTCATATTGTATTGAGGTTTATCTCTCACTGGTTTCTTACACACTCGCATTTTGTATTGAGGTTTATCCCTCACTGGTTTCTCACACAAACTTATATTTTAGTGAGGTTTATCCCTCACTGTTTCTTCAAACACTCTCATATTGTGTTGAGGTTTATCCGTCACTGGTTTCTCGCACATTCTCATATTGTATTGGGTTTTTCCCTCACTGGTTTCTTACACACTGTCATATTAAATTGAGATTTTTCCCTCATTGTTTTCTCACACACTCTCATATTGTATTGATGTCAATCCCTCACTGGTTTCTCACAAACTCTCATATTATATTGAGGTTTATCCGTCACTAGTTTCTAACACACTCTCACATTGTAATGAGGTTGATCCCTCACTGCTATCTCATACACTCTCATATTGTATTGAGGTTTATAACTCACTGGTTTCTCACACGCTCTAATATTTTATTTACTTTTATTCCTCAATGGTTTCTCACACACTCACATATTGTATTCAGATCTATCCTTCACCGGTTTCTCACACACCTGCATTTTGTTTAAAGGTTTATCCCTCAATGGTTTCTCAAAAACTCGCATATTGTAATGAGTTTTATTCCTCACTGATTTCTCACACATTGGCATATTGCACTGAGGTTTATCCCTCACTGGCTTTTCACACACTCTCATATCAAAATGAGTTTTATCCCTCACTGGTTTCTCACACACCCTCATATTTTGCTAAGATTTATCCCTAAGTGGCTTCTCACACTGTCATATTGTTTTTGAGGTTTACCCTCACTTGTTTCTCAGACGCTCTCATATTTTATTGAAGATAATCCCGCCCTGTTTTCTCAAAACCACTCATAATTTTCTGTGGTTTATCCATGACAGGTTTCTAATACACTCTAATATTGTATTGAGGTTTATCCCTCACTGGTTTCTGACATACTCTCAAATTTTTTTGAGGTTCATCCCTCACTGGTTTCTCACACACTCTCAAATTGTACTGATTTTTATCCCACACTGGTTTCTCACACACTCTCATATTTTATTGAGGTTTATCCCTCACTTGTTTCTCTCAGACTCTCACATTTTAATGAGGTTTGTCCTTCACTGGTTTCCCACACACTCTCCTATTATATTGACATTTATCCCTCCCAAGTTTCCAGCAAAGTCTCATATTTCATTAGGGTGTATCCCTCACTGGTTTCTCAAACACTCGCGTATTGTACTGATATCTATTCCTCACTGGTTTCTCATACACTCTGAAATTGTAATGAGGTTTACCATTCACTGTTTTCTCACATACTCTCATATTGTATTGAGATTTATCCCTCACTGATTTCTCACACACTCGCATATTTTATTGACACTTATCCCTCACTGGTTTCTCAACAATCTCATATTTTGTTGAGGTTCATCACACACTGGTTTCTCACACACTCTCATATTGTGTTAAGGCTCATGCCACACTGGTTTCTCACACTCTCATATTGTATTGAGTTCTATCCCTCACTGGTTTCTCACACACTCGCATTTTGTATTGAGGTTTATCCCTCAATGGTTTGTAAAACATTCGCATATTTTATTGGGGTTTATCCCTCATTCATTTTTCACACATTTGCATATTATATTGAGGTTTATCCCTCACTGGTTTCTCACACAGTCTCATATTGTAATGAGGTTTATCCTTAACTAGCTTTTCCCACACTCTCATATTGTATTATAGTGTATCCCTCACAGGTTTTTCACACACTCTCATATTGTATTGAGATTTATCCTTCACTGTTTTTTCACACAAACTCATATTTTATTGAGATTTATCCCTCACTAGTTTCTCAAACACTCTCATATTGTGTTGAGATTTATACCTAACTGTTTTCTTACAAACTCTCATATTGTATTGAGGTTTATCCCTCACTGGTTTCCAATACACTCTTATATATCATTGAGGTTTATCCCTCACTAGTTTTTGACATACTCTCAAATTGAGGTAATCCTTCATTGGTTTATCACACACTCTCATATTGTATTCAGGTATATCCCACACTGGTTTCTCACACACTCTCATATTGTATTGAGGTTTATCCCTCACTGGTTTCTCCCACACTCTCATATTGTATTGAGGTTTGTCCCTCACTGGTTTCTCACACACTCACCTATTGTATTGAGATTTATCCCTCAATGGTTTCTGACAAACTCACATGTTGTATTAGGGTTTATCCCTTACTGGTTTCTCAAACACTCGCATATTGTATTGAGGTTTATTCCTCAGTTGTTTCTCACACACTCTCATATTGAATTGAGGCTTATCCCTCCCTGGTTTCTCTCACACTCCCATATTTTGTTGAGGTTTATCCTTAAGTGGTTCTTCACACACTCTCATACTGTGTAGAGGTTTACCTTCACGGGTTACTCAGACACTCTCATATGGTACTGAAGTTTATCCATAACTGGTTTCTCACAAACTCTCATATTGTATTTTGGTTTATCCCTCGCAGTTTTCTAATACACTCTAATATTTTATTGAGGTTTGTCCCTCACTAGTTTCTGACACACTCTCAATTTCTTTTGATGTTTATCCGTCACTGGTTTCTCACACACTTTCTTATTGTATTGAGGTTTATCCCTCACTTGTTACTCTCACACTCTCATATTGTAGTGAGGTTTTTCCGTCACTGGTTTTTCACACACTCTCCTATTGTATTGAGATGTATCCCTCACTGGTTTCTGACAAACTCTCATATCTTATTAGGGTTTATCCCTCACTGGTATGTCAAACACTCGCATATTGTATTGAGGTTTATTCCTCACTGGTTTCTCACAGAGTCTGAAATTGTATTGAGGTTTACCCCTCAATCTTTTCTTACATACTCTCGTATTGTCTTGAGATTTATCCCTCATTGGTTTCTCACACACTCGCATATTGCACTGACACTTATCCCTCACTGGTTTCTCACACACTTTCATATTGTGTTGATGTTCATCCCACACTAGTTTCTCACACACTCTCATATTGTGTTAATGTTTATCCCACATTGGTTTCTCACACACTCTCATATTGTATTGAGTTCTATCCCTCACTGGTTTCTTACACACTATTATTTTGTATTGAGGTTTATCCCTCAATGGTTTGTCAAACACTTGCATATATTATTGGGGTTTATCCCTAGCTGATTTCTCACAAATTCGCCTATTGTATTGAGATTTTTCCCTCACTAGTTTCTCACACACTCTCTTATTGTATTGAGGTTTATCCCTCACTCGTTTCTCACACACTCTCTTATTGTTATGTGGTTTATCCCTCATTGGTTTTTCACACACTCTCATATTGTATTGAGGTTTATCCCTCACTGGTTTCTGACACAAACTCCTATTTTATTGAGGTTCATCTCTCACTGGTTTCTCAAACACTCTCATATTGTGTTGAGGTTTATCCCTCACTGGTTTCTCACACACTCTTATATTGTATTTAAGTTTATCCCTCAATGGTTTCTCACAAACTCTTATATTGTATTGAGGTTTACCCCTCACTGGTTTGCCGAACACTCATATCATATTGAGATTTATCCCTCACTGTTTTCTCACTAACTCTACAATATCTATTGAGGTTTATCCCTCACTGGTTTTTCACACACACTCATATTCTATTGAGGTTTATCCCTCATTGGTTTTTCACACACTCTTATATTGCATTGATTTTAATCCCTCACTGGTTTCTCACAAACTCTCATATTATAGTGAGGTTTAACCGTCACTGGTTTCTAACACACTCTCATATTGTACTGAGGTTTATCCCTCACTGGTTTCTCACACACTTTCATATTGTATAGAGGTATATAACCCACTGGTTTCTCACACTCTCTGATATTGTATTTACGTTTATTCCTCACTGTTTTCTCAAACAGGTACATATTGTATTGAGATCTATCCCTAACTGGTTTTTCACACACTCGCATTTTGTATTAAGGTTTATCCTTCAATGGTTTCTCAGAAATTCGCATATTTTAATGAGGTTTATCACTCTGTGATTTCTCAAACATTCGCATATTATATTGTTGTGTATCCCTAAATGGTTTCTCACACACTCTCATACTGAATTGAGGTTTATCCCTCACTGTTTTTTCAAACGCTCATATATATTGTTGAGGTTTATACTTAAGTGGTTTCTCACACACTCTAATATTGTGTAGAGGTTTACCCTAACTGGTTTCTCAGACACTCTCATATTGTATTGTGGTTTATCCCTCGCAGGTTTCTATACACTCTAATATTGTAATGAAGTTTGTCCCTCACTGGTTTCTGACACACTCTCAATACGTTTTGAGGTTTATCCCTCACTCATTTCTCGCACACTCTCATATTGTATTGAGGTTTTTCCCTCATTTGTTTCTCTCACACTCTCACATTGTATTGAGGTTTTTACGTCAATGTTTTTATCACACACTCTCTTATTGTATTGAGATATATCCCTCACTGTTTTCTGACAAACTCTCATAGTCTATTAGGGTTTATCCCTCGCTGGTTTCTCAAACACTCGGATATTGTATTGAGTTTTTTTTTTCCTCACTGGTTTCTCACACACTGATATTGTACTGAGGTTTACCTTTTCACTGTTATCTCACATACTCTCGTATTGTGTTGAGATTCATCCCTCACTGGTTTCTCACACACTCGCATATTTTATTGACATTTATCTCTCACTGGTTTCTCACACACTCTCATATTTTGTTGAGGTTTATCCCCAAGGGGTTTCTCACACACTCTCATATTGTGTAGAGGTTTACCCTCAATACCTTTTCAGACACTCTCATTTTGTATTGAAGTTTATCCATACCTGGTTTCTCACAAGCTCTCATATTGTATTGTGGTTTATCCATCACAGGTTTCTAATACACTTTAATATTGTATTGAGGTTTATCCTTCACTGGTTTCTGGCACACTCAAATTCTTTTGAGGTTTATCCCTCACTGGTTTCTCACACTCTCAAATTTTACTGATTTTTATCCCACACTGGTTTCTCACACACTTTCATATTATATTGAGGTTTATCCCTCACTTGTTTCTTTCACACTCTCACATTGTAATGAGATTTGTCCCTCACTGGTTTCCCACACACTCTCCTATTGTATTAAGATTTATCTCTGGCTAGTTTCTGACAAACTCTCATATTTCATTAGGGTTTATCCCTTACTGGTTTTTCAAACACTCGCATATTTCATTGAGGCTTATTCATCACTGGTTTCTCATACACTCTCACATTGAATTGACGCTTATCCCTCAATGGTTTCTCACACACTCTCACATTTTGTTGAGGTTTATCCTTAAGTGGTTTCTCACACACTCATATTGTGTAGAGCTTTATCCTCATTGGTTTCTCAGACACTCTCATATTGTATTGAAGTTTATCCATAACTGGTTTCTCACAAACTCTCATATTGTATTGTGGTTTATCCCTCGTATGTTTTTAATAAACTCTAATATTGTATTGAGGTTTGTCCCTCACTGGGTTCTGACACACTCTCAGTTTGTTTTGAGGATTATCCCTCACTGGTTTCTCACACACTTTCTTATAGTATTGAGGTTTATCCCTCACTTGTTTTTCTCACACTCTCATATTGTATTGAAGTTTTCCCTCACTGGTGACTGACAAACTCTCATATTTTATTAGGGTTTATCCCTCACTGGTTTCTCAAACACTCGCATATTGTATTGAAGTTTATTCCTCACTGATTTCTCACACAGTCTGAAATTGTAATGATGTTTACCCCTCAATGTTTTCTTACATACTCTCGTTTTGTACTGAGATTTATCCCTCACTGGTTTCTCACACACTCGCATATTGTATTGACACTTATCCCTCACTGGTTTCTCATACACTCTCATATTGTGTTGATGTTCATCCCACACTGGTTTCTCACACACTCTCATATTGTGTTAAGGTTCATCCCACACTGGTTTCTCACACATTCTCATATTGTTATGCGGTTTATCCCTCATTGGTTTTAACACACTATCATATATTATTGAGGTTTATCCCTCACTGGTTTCTCACACAAACTCATATTTTTTCGAGGTTTATCCCTCACTGCTTACTCAAACACTCTCATATTGTGTTGGGGTTTATCACTCACTGGTTTCTCACACACTCTTATATCATATTGAGGTTTATCCCTCAATGATTTTTCACAAACTTTTATATTGTATTGAGGTTTATCAATAACTGGTTGTCGAACACTGTCTTATCAAATTGAGATTTATCCCTCACTGTTTCTCACACACTCTCATATTCTATTGAGGTTTATCCCTCAATGGTTTTTCACACACTCTCATATTGTATTGATGTTAATCCCTCAATGGTTTCTCACAAACTCTCCTTTTATATTGAGGTTTATCTGTCACTGGTTTCTAACACATTCTCATATTGTACTGCGGTTTATTCCTCACTGGTTTCTCACACACTCTCATATTGCATTGATGTTTATAACTCACTAATTTCTCACACGCTCTAATATTGTATTTACGTTTATTCCTCACTGGTTTCTCAAACAGTCACATATTGTATTGAGATCTATCCATCACTGGTCTCTCACACACTAGCATTTTGTATTAAGGTTTATCCTTCAATGGTTTCTCAAAAACTTGCATATTTTAATGAGGTTTATCCCTCTCTGATTTTTCACACCTTCGCATATTGTACTGAGGTTTTTTCCTAACTGGTTTCTCACACACTCTCGTTCTGAATTGAGGTTTATCCCTCATTGGTTATTCACACACTCTCATATTTTGATGAGGTTTTTATTTAAATAGTTTCTCACACACTCTCATATTGTGTAGAGGTTTACCCTAACTAGTTTCTCAGACACTCATATTGTATTGAAGTTTATCCCTAACGGCTTTCTCACAAACTCTCATATTGTATTGTGGTTTAACCCTCGCATGTTTCTAATACACTCTAATATTGTATTGAGGTTTGTCCTTCACTGGTTTATTGACACACTCTCAATTTGTTTTGAGGTTTATCCTTCACTGGTTTTTCACACACTCTCATATTGTATTGAGGTTTATCCCTCACTTGTTTCTCTCACACTTTCACATTGTATTGAGGTTTTTCCGTCACTGGTTTTTCACACACTCTGTTATTGTATTGAGATGTATCCCTCACTGGTTTTTGACAAAATCTAATATTCTATCAAGGTTTATCCCTCACTGGTTTCTCAAACACTAACATGTTGTATTAAGGTCTATTCCTCATTGGTTTCTCACACACTCTGAAATTGTACTGAGATTTACACCTCACTGTTTTCTCACATACGCTCGTATTGTATTTTGATTTATCCCTCACTGGTTTCTCACACACTCGCATATTGCATTGACAGTTAACCCTACTGGCTTTTCACACACTCTCATATTTTGTTGAGGTTTATCCCTAAGTGGTTTCTCACACACTCTCATATTGTGTAGAGGTTTACCCTCACTAGTTTTTCAGACACTCTCATTGTATTGAAGTTAATCCCTAACTGGTTTCTAACAAACTCTCATATTGTATTGTGGTTTATCCATCACAGGTTTCTAATACACTCTAATATTGTATTGAGGTTTATCCCTCACTGGTTTCTCACACACTCTGAAACTGTAATGAGGTTTACCCCTCAGTGTTTTCTCACATACTCTCAAATTGTATTGAAGTTAATCCTAACTGGTTTCTAACAAACTTATTGTATCGTGGTTTATCCATCACAGGTTTCTAATACACTCTGTATTGTACTGAGGTTTATCCCTCACTGGTTTTTCACACACTCTAAAATTGTAATGAGGTTTACCCCTCACTGTTTTCTCACATACTCTCATATTGTATTGAGATTTATCCCTCTTTTTTCTCACACAGTCGCATATTGTATTGACACTTATCCCTCACTGGTTTCTCAACACTCTCATATTGTGTTGAGGTTCATCCCACACTGGTTTCTCACACACTTTCATATTGTGTTAAGGTTCATCCCGCACTGGTTTCTCACACTCTAATATTGTACTGAGTTCTATCCCTCACTGGTTTTTCACACACTCGCATTTCGTATAGAGGGTTATCCCTCAATGGTTTGTCAAACACTCGCATATTGTATTGGGTTTATCCCTCACTGATTTCTCACATATTTGCATATCATATTGAGCTTTTACCCTCACTGTTTTCTCACACACTCTCATATTGTATTGAGGTTTCTCTCTCACTGGTTTCTCATACACTCTCATATTGTAATGAGGTTTATCCTTCACTAGTTTCTCCCACACTCTCATATTGTATTGCGGTTTATTCCTGACTGGTTTTTCACACACTCTCATATTGCATTGAGATTTTTCCGTCACTGGTTTCTGACACAAACTCATATTTTATTTAGGTCTATCCCTCACTGGATTTTCAAAAACTCTCATCTATTGTTGAGGTTTATCCCTAACTGCTTTCTCATAAACTTTCATATTGTATTGAGGTTTATCCTTCACTGCTTTCCAATACACTCTGATATATTATTGAGGTTTATCCCTCACTAGTTTTTGACACACCCTCAAACTTTATTTAGGTTTATCCTTCACTAGTTTATCACACATTCTCATATTGTATTTAGGTATATCCCACACTGGTTTCTCACACATTCTCATATTGTATTGAGGTTTATCCCTCACTGGTTTTTCCTACACTCTCATATTGTATTGAGGTTTGTCTCTCACCGGTTTCTCGTACACTCTCCTATTGTATTGAGATTTATCCCTCAATGGTTTATGGCAAATTCACATATTTTATTAAGTTTTATCCCTCACTGGTTTCTCAAACACTAGCATATTGTATTGAGGTTTATGCCTCACTGGTTTCTCACACACTCTCATATTAAAGTGAGGCTTATCCCTCAATGGTTTTCCACATTCTCAGATTTTGTTGAGGTTTTTCCTTAAGTGGTTTCTCACAAACTCTCATGCTGTGCAGAGGTTTACCCTCACTGGTTTCTCAGACACTCTCATATTGCATTGAAGTTTATCCGTAACTGTTTTCTCACAAACTCTCATATTGTATTGTGGTTTATCCCTCGCAGGTTTTTAATAAACTAATATTGTATTGAAGTTTGTCACTTACTGGTTTCTGACACAGTCTCAATTTGTTTTGAGGTTTATCCTTCACTGGTTTCTCATACACTTTCTTATTGTATTGAGGTTTATCCCTCACTTGTTTCTCTCACACTCTCATATTGTATTGAGTTTTTTCCATCACTGGTTTCTCACACATTCTCCTATTGTATTGAGATGTATCCCTCACTGGGCTTTGACAAACTTTCAATATTTTATTAGGGTTTATATCTCACTGGTTTACCCCTCACTGTTTTCTAACATACTCTCGTATTGTATTGAGATTTATCCCTCACTGGTTTCTTACACACTCGCACATTGCATTGACACTTATCCCTCACTGGTTTCTCAAACACTCTCATATTTTGTTGATGTTCATCACACACTGGTTTCTCACACACTCTCATTTTGTGTTAAGGTTCATCCCACACTGGTTTCTCACACACTCTCACATTGTATTGAGTTCTATCCCTCACTGGTTTCTCAAACACTCCCATTTTGTATTGAGGTTTATCCCTCAATGGTTTGTCAAACACTCGCGTATAGTGTTGGGGTTTATCCCTCGCTGATTCCTCACAAATTCGCATATTGTATTGAGGTTTATCCCTCTGTGGTTTCTCACACACTTTCATTTTGTAATGCGGTTTATCCCTCACTGGTTTCTCACGCACTCTCATATTGTATTGAGGTTCATCCCTCACTGGTTTCTCACACAATTTCATATTTCATTGAGGTTTATCCCTCACTGGTTTCTCAAACACTCATATTGTGTTGAGGTTTATCCCTTACTGGTTTCTCACACACTCTCATATTGTAGTGAGGTTTATCCCTCAATAGTTTGTCACAAACTCTTATATTGTATTGAGGTTTATCCCTCTCTGGTTTGTCGAACACTCTCATATCGAACTGAGATTTATCCCTCACTGTTTTCTACACACACTCATATTCTATTGAGGTTTATCTCTCGCTGGTTTCTCACACACTCTCATATTCTATTGAGGTTTATCCCTCAATGATTTTTCACACACTCTCATATTGTATTGATGTTAATGCCTCACTGGTTTCTCACAAACTCTCATATTATATTGAGGTTTATCCGTCACTGGTTTCTAACGCTCTCATATTGTACTGAGGTTTATCCCTCACTGGTTTCTCACAGACCATCATATTGTATTGAGGTTTATAACTCACTGGATTCTCACACGCTCTAATATTGTATTTACGTTTATTCCTCACTGGTTTCTCAGACACTCACATATTGTATTAAGATCTATCCCTCACTGGTTTCTTAAACACGCGCCTTTTGAATTATGTTTTATGCTTCAATGGTTTCTCAAAAACTTGCATATTCTATTGAGGTTTATCTCACACTGATTTCTCACACATTCGCATATTGTATTGAGGTTTATCCCAAACTGGTTTCTCATACCTCTCATATTGAACTGAGGTTTATCCCTCACTGGTTTTTCACACACTCTCATATTTTGTTGAGGTTTATCCTTAAGTGGTTTCTCACACACTCTCATATAGTGTAGAGGTTTACCTTAACTGGTTTCTCAGACACTCTCATATTGTATTGAAGTTTATCCCTAAATGCTTTCTCACAAACTCTCATATTGTATTGTGGTTTATCCCGCGCAGGTTTCTAATATACTAATATTGTATTGAGGTTTGTCCCCCCACTGGTTTCTGACACACTCTCAATTTGTTTTGAGGTTTATCACTCACTGCTTTCTCACACACTCATATTTTTTTGAAGTTTATACATCACATGTTTCTCTCACACTCTCACATTGTATTGAGGTTTGTCACTAGTTTCTCACACACTCTCTTATTGTATTGAGATGTATCCCTCACTGGTTTCTGACAAACTCTCATACTCTATTAGGGTTTATCCCTCACTGGTTTCTCAAACACTCGCATATTGTATTGAGGTTTACTCCTCAGTGGCTTCTCACACACTCTGAAATAGTACTGAGGTTTACCTCTCACTGTTTTCTCACATACTCTAGTATTGTTTTGAGATTTATCCCTCACTGGTTTTTGACAAACTCTCATATTTTATTAGGGTTTATCCCTCACTGATTTCTCAAGCACTCGCATATCATATTGAGATTTATTCTTCACTGGTTTGTCACACAGTCTGAAATTGTACTGAGGTGATACCCCTCACTGTTTTCTTACATACTTTCGTATTATATTGAGATTTATCCCTCACTGGTTTCTCAAGTCCTTGCATATTTTATTGACACCTATCCCTCAGTGGTTTTCAAACACTCTTATATTTTGTTGATGTTCATCACACATTGGTTTCTCACACACTCTCATATTGTGTTAAGGTTCATCCCACACTGGTTTCTTACACATTCTCATATTGTATTGAGTTCTATCCCTTACTGGTTTCTCACACACTCGCATTTTGTATTGAAGTTTATCCCTCAATTGTTTGTCAAACACTCGCATATAGTATTGGGGTTTATCCCTCGTTGATTTCTCACAAATTTGCATAGTGTATTGAGGTTTCTCCCCCACTGGTTTATCACACACTCTCTTATTGTATTGAGGTTTATCCCTCTCTGGTTTCTCACACACTCTCATATTGTAATGCGGTTTATCCCTCACTGGTTTCTTTTTACACACCTTCATATTGTATTGAGGTTTATCCCTCACTGGTTTTTCACACACTCTCATATTGTAGAGAGGTTTAATCTCCCCATTGGTTTGTCACAAACTCTTATATTGTACTGAGGTTTATACCTCATTGGTTTGTTGAACAATCTTATATCAAATTTAGATTTATCCCTCACTGTTTCTCACACACTCTCACAATGTATTGAGGTTTATCCCTCACTAGTTTCTCACACACTCTCATATTCTATTGAGGTTTATCCTTCACTGGTTTTTCACACACTCTCATAATGTAGAGATGTTAATCCCTCACTGGTTTCTCAAAAACTTTCATAATATATTGAGGTTTATCCGTCACTGGTTTCTAACACACTCTCATATTGTATTGAGGTTTATACCTCACTGGTTTCTCACACACTCTCATATTGAACTGAGGTTTATAACTCAGTGGATTCTCACACGCTCTGATATTGTATTTACGTTTATTACTCACTGGTTTCTCAAACACTCACATACTGTATTGAGATCTATCCCTCACTGGTTTCTCACACACTCGTATTTTGTATTAAGGTTTATCCTTCAATGGTTTTTCAAAAAATTCGCATATTGTAATGAGGTTTATCCCTCACTGATTTCTCACACCTTCGCATATTGTATTGAAGTTTATCCCTAACTGGTTTCTCACACACTCTCATATTGAATTGAGGCTTTTCCTTCACTGGTTTCCAACACACTCTTATATTTTGTTGAGGATTATACTTAACTGGTTTCTCTCACACTCTCATATTGTGTAGAGGTTTATCCTAACTGGTTTCTCAGACACTCTCCTATTGTACTGAAGTTTATTCCTTACTGCTTTCTCACAAACTTTCATATTGTATTGTGGTTTATCCCTCGCAGGTTTCTAATACACTCTAATATTGTATTGAGGTTTGTCTCTCTCTGGTTTTTGACACACTCTTAATTTGGTTTGAGGTGTATCCCTCACTGGTTTCTCACACACTCTCATATTGCATTGAGGTTTATCCCTCACTTGTTTCTCTCACACTTTCAAATTTTATTGAGGTTTTTCCGTCACTGGTTTCTCAAACACTCTCTTATTGTATTGAGATATATCCCTCACTGGTTTCTGACAATTCTCATATTCTATTAAGGTTTATCCCTGACTGGTTTCTCAAACACTCGCATAATGTATTGAGGTTTACTCCTCACTGGTTTCTCACACTCTGAAATTGTACTGATCTTTGCCCATTACTGTTTTCTCACATACTCTCGTACTGAATTCAGATTTATCCCTCACTGGTTTCTCACACACTCGCTCATTGGACTGACACTTATCCCTCACTGGTTTCTCACACACTCTCATATTGTGTTGAGGTTCATCCAACACTGGTTTCCCACATAATCTCATTTTGTGTTAAGGTTCATCCCGCACTGGTTTCTCACACACTCTCATATTGTATTGAGTTTTATCCCTCACTGATTTCTCACACACACTCATATTCTATTGAGGTTTATCCCTCACTGTCTCCTCAAACACTATCATATTGTGTTGAGGTTTATCCCTCACCGGTTTTTCACACACTCTCATATTGTATTGAGTTTTATCCCTCAATGGTTTCTCACAGACTCTTATATTGTATTGGGATTTATCCCTCAATGGTTTCTCACACACTTTCATATTTTATTGAGGTTTTTCCCTCAATGCTTTCTCACACACTCTCATATTCTATTGAGGTTTATCCCTCACTGGTTTTTCACACACTCTCATATTGTATTGGTGTTAATCCCTCACTGGTTTCTCTCAAACTCTCATATTATATTGAGGTTTATCCGTCACTTATTTCTAACACACTCTCATATTGCACTGAGGTTGATCCCTCACTAGTTTGTCACACACTCTCATATTGTATTGAGGTTATAACTCACTGGTTTCTCACACTCTCTAATATTGTATTTACGTTTATTCCTCACTGGTTTCTCACACACTCACATATTGTAATGAAATCTATTCCTCACCGGTTTCTCACACAATCACATTTTGTATTAAGGTTTATCCCTCAATGGTTTCTCAAAAACTCGCATATGGTAATGAGCTTTATCCATCACTGATTTCTCACATATTCGCAGTTTGTATTGAGGTTTATCCCTCACTTTTTTTTCACACACTCTCATATTCATGTGATGTTTAACCCTCACTGGTTTCTCACACATTCTCATACTTTTTTGAGGTTTATCCCGAAGTGATTTCTCACACACTCTCATATTGTGTAGAGGTTTGCCCTCAATAGTTTCTCAAACACTCTCATATTGTATTAAAGTTAATCCCTAACTGGTTTCTCACAAACTTTCATATTCTATTGCGGTTTATCCATCATAGGTTTCTAATATTGTATTGAGGTTAATCCCTCGCTGGGTTCGGTCACACTCTCAAATATTTTTGAGGTTTATCCCTCACTGGTTTCTCACACACTCTCAAATTGTACTGATTTTTATCCCACATTGGTTTCTCACACACTCTCATATTGTATTGCGGTTTATCCCTCACTTGTTTCTCTCACACTCTCACATTGTATTGAGGTTTGTCCCTCACTGGTTTCCCACACACTCTCCTATTGTATTGAGATTTATCCCTCCCTAGTTTTTGACAAACTCATATTTCATTAGGGTTTATCCCTCACTGGTTTCTCAAACACTTGCATAATGTATTGAGGTTTATTCCTCACTAGTTTCTCACACACTCTGAAATTGTACTGAGGTTTACCCCTCACTGTTTTCTCACATATTCTCATATTGTATTGAGATTTATCCCTCACTGGTTTCTCAACACTCTCATATTGTGTTGAGGTTCATCCCCCACTGGTTTCTCACACACGCTCATATTGTGTTAAGGTTCATCACACACTGGTTTCTCACACTCTCATATTGTATTGAGTTCTATCCCTAACTGGTTTCTTACACACTCGTATTTTGTATTGAGGTTTATCCCTCAATGGTCTGTCAAACACTCGCATAATTTATTGGGGTTTGCCCCTCACTGATTTCTCACACATTGTCCATATCATATTGAGGTTTTTCCCTCACTGGTTTCTTACACACTCTCATATTGTATTGAGGTTTATCCCTCACTGGTTTCTCACACACTCTCATATTTTAATGAGGTTAATCCTTCACTATTTTCTCCCACGCTCTCATATTGTATTTCTAATACACTCTGATATATTATTGAGGTTTATCCTTCACTAGTTTTTGACACACTCTCAAATTTATAGAGGTTTATCGTTCACTGGTTTATCACCCACTCTCATATTGCATTCAGGTATATCCCACACTGGTTTCTCACATGCTCTAATATTGTATTGATTTTTATCCCTCAATGGCTTCTCCCACACTCTCATTTTGTATTGAGGTTTGTCCCTCAATGGTTTCTCACACACTCTCCTATTGTATTGAGATTTATCCCTCAATAGTTTCTGACACACTCACACATTGTATTAGGGTTTATACCTCACTGGTTTCTCAAACACTCGTATATTGTATTGAGGTTTATTCCTCACGGTTTCTCACACACTCTCATATTGAATTTAGGCTTATCCCTCACTGGTTTCTTACACACTCTCACATTTTGTTGAGGTTTATCTTTAAGTGGTTTATCACACACTCTCCTATTGTGTATAGGTTTACCCTCACTGATTTCTCAGACAGTCTAACACACTTGTAATGGACACATCTTTTGAAGTTAGATATCAAAGTCTCTTAAGATGGTTATAACGAATAAAGTGATTAAAATATTTAATAAGGTTCTATAGATGTTATTGTTGAGTTATTATTGATATGTACTAGTCAAGCTCTAAAAAATCATTAAACACGATAATTTGTTTTCGATTGTCTAGAGCTAACAATCTTTGTAATGGAGAAAACATCTTAAGTTAGTCATTACAGTCATTTAAGTTGGATATAACGATTAAAGTTGTTGGAATTATCTAGAAGGCTATAGACGGTAAATTGGTGTAATTTTAGACGTTTATCGATGACTCTCTAAGAAATAAGTAAAAAGGATCATTTTATTCGGTTATGGCGATTTAACACACTTGCAATGACGATTTGAGAAATTTTGAAAAAGTTCTAACATGTGTTTAACATTATTTGAAAAATTAATGAAAACGATCTTAAAAAAAAAAAAAAACTTGAAAGGATCTGAAAAGTTGAATATGACGATCTGAAACCCTCTGAGAGCCAACATATGAAATTGTCATTACAGTTTTTTAAGTTGGTTATAACGAGTAAAACTGTTGGAATGTCGAAAAAGTTCTATTTAGGTCATTTGGTGTGATTTTGGATGTTTACAGATGAAGCTTTAAGAAGTTAATATAAACGATCTTTTATGCCGGTTATTTCGATGTAACCAACTTTCAATGGAGACAACATATGTTAAATTGATTATAAAGACTAACGTTGTTGGAATTGTCGACAAGGTTTTATAGAGGTCATCTGGTGTGATTCTGGATATTTACTGAAGACACCCTGAGAAATAAGTACGTACCACCATTTAAATCGGTTATGACGATCTAACACATTTGTAATGACGATTTGAGAAATCATGAAAAGGATCGACCCATATGTTTGATATTACATGAGAAACTAATGAAAATGATCATAAAACAATTTGAGAGGATCTGAAGAGTTGAATTCGACGATTTGAAACCCTTTTAGAGAAAACATTTAAAGATATTTATTACAGTGTGTTAATGTGGTTACATATGCTAAAATTGTTGGAATAGTCGAGAAGGTTCTCTAGAAGTCATTTGGTGTTATTTTGGATGTAAATATATTCATTTATGTTGTTCATGTTCATTTATGTTGTTTATTATACGAAGGTAGTCAATACAGTCTTTTTAGGCGGTTATAAGGACAAAATAGTTGGAATAGTCGAGATTATTCTCTAAAGGAGTAACATTTTATATTTACTGATGAAGATCAGAGAAGTTAATAAAAACGACCATTTATGTTGTTTATTACGATCTAATACACTTGTAATGGAGACAACTTATGAAGTTAGTCATTACAGTCTATTAAGTTGGTTATAACGAATAAAGATTTTAGAATATTCAATAAGGTTCTATTGTGGTTATTTTTGCATGATTATTGATATGTACTAATCAAGCTCTAAGAAGTTATTAAAAACGATAAATTTTTTTCGGTTGTTTCGATCTAACAATCTTTGTAATGAAGTTGGTTAAAATGGCTAAAATTGTTGGAATTGTCGAGAAGGCTATAGGCGGTAAATTGGTGTAATTTTAGATATCTGTCGATGACTCTAAGAAATAGGTAAAAAGGATCATTCTATTCGTTTATGACGATTTAACACACTTGAAAAGATTTGTGAAGTCTTGAAAAGAGTCGAAGCTTGTGTTTAATATTATTTGAAAAATTAATGAAAACGCTCTTGAAAATACTTGAGATAATCTGAAAGGTTGAATATGACGATCTGAAAGCATTTGAGGGAAAACATATGAAGTTTGTGGATTACATTCTTTAAAGTTGGATGTAACGATTAAGATTGTTAGAATAGTCGAAAAAGTTCTATAAAGGTCATTTGATGTGATATTGGATGTGTACTTATGAAGTTCTAAGAACTTAATAAAAACGATCATTTATGTTTGTTGTTTCGATGTAATAAACTTGTAATGGAGAAATATATGAAGTTAGTCATTACAGTCTGTTAAGTTGCTCATAACGGCTAAAGTTATTGGAGTAGTCAATACGGTTCTATAGAGGATATTTTTGTGTGTTTATGGTTATGTACTAATGAACTTCTGAGAAGTTATCAAAATGAAAATTTGTTTCCGTTATTTCGATCTAACAAATTTTGTAATGGAGTTAACATATGAAGTTATTTATTACAGTCATTTAAGTTGGTTATAACGACTAAAGTTGTTGGAATTGTCGAAAAGGTTATAGTCGGTCAATTGGTATGACTTTGGATGTTAACAAACACACTCTAAGAAATAAGTAAAAACGATCATTTAATTCCTTAATGGCGATTTGAAAAATCTGGAAAATGGTCGAAACTTGTGTATAACATTACTTGAAAAATTAATGAAAACGATCTTAAAAAATTGAGAGCATCTGAAAAGTTGAATATGACGATTTGAAACCCTTTGAGAGAAACATATGAAGTTAGTCATAACTGTCTTATAAGTTGGTTATAACGAGTAAAAGTGTTGGAATAGTTGAAAAGTTCTCTAGAGGCAACAACTAAAATTTTTGGAATAATCGAAAAGGCTCTCTAGAGGTAATAAATAACATAAATGATTAATTTTACCAACTTCTCTGAGCTTCATCAGAGAAAATCTAAAAGATTTTTTCTGTTGAAGGCCAGAGAAGTTAGAAAACTCAATCATTTATGTTATTTATCACCATCTAACACACTTGTAATGGAGAAACATATGAAGTTAGTCATTAAAGTCTATGAAGTTGGTTATAATGACAAAAGTTATTGGAATATTCAATACAGTTCTATAATCTGTGTGATTATGGATATGTACTAATGAAGCTCTGTGAAGTTATTAACCCTTAAAGCGCGGGCATTGTTTTGCCGTGCCTGGCCTCCCACGCTGGTATGTTCACGCAAAAACATACCTCGCTTCAACCTCCTGTATCTTCTCTCCTACTGAACTCACGTTACTGAATGAAGTATCATTGTAAAGTCCACACCCTTAGCTGTCTTCTGACGTTAATTTGAACGCAACAGGAGCATTGGTAGAACGAGTACGGAACTCTGAAGTAGGAACTCTGAAAGGACATTATTATAGACAGATATCCACCCCTACTAGGACTTCTTTCCTATTATTTAGCAATAAAAAGCATCACTTTTATACAGTTTATGTGAAACACATCCATAAAGAACTCAACTAACGTTTTATTGTGAAAATCAGTGTTTAGCATTTCTTGCGAAACTTAGCAATGGGCCGCATCCACGCTAGAATGCCGCAATTACATGCTTACTGGACTTGAGGACAAACAAATAGAATTTGACGGCGCGTAAAAAGAAAGAAAAAAAAAAAAACCCTGTCGACTATTATGGACAGCTGCTCTGAAAGCCCACGCACCAGCTGTCCACAATTGTGGACACCCGCGCTTTAAGGGTTAATCCTCACCTATAAGAGTGAGTTGAAAAACCAATGGTGTTAAGAGAATAAAGACGATTTCTTTGGCATCATCCATACGAGTGAGTTTATATACCAGCGGTTTTATAGATAGAGTGATGATATGCTTTCCATACCCATAAGAGTGAGTTCATATACCAGTGGTGGTGAAGGAATGGTGATGATGTGCTTCGCCTTACCAATAAGACTGAGTTTATAATCCAGCGGTGTTGAAGGAATTGTGTTGGTATATTTGGCCTTATCCATTAGATTTCATAAATCAGTGTTGTTGCGATAATAGTGATGATATGGGGGGGGGGAGGGGGAAGTGGTGTCAGGGGTGAGAAGAATCAAGAAAATAAGGTAAGAGCATGAAGGAACACGGAAGAGGATTCGAGAATGAGAATACACGCAGGAAACGTAGTGAGGATGGTATATTGACAGAAAGAGAGTGCATTTCCTGTGGTCTGAAACAAGACACGTTAAGGATGACCATACAGAGAGAAATGTGGGGAACAAAAAGCTTAGTAAGTCAAGAAAAAGACAGGAAGGTTTACGGTAAAAACACATCACATTTCATTTACTCTACCGTTAAACGTATCGCTAAAAAAATATCTAGTTTTATTTCTTTTTCTTATGTTAGCTGAGACTGCACACTGAGGTATTTCGAGCTAGGCACCAGACGTAACCCGGGAGTGATGTCGGGATTTAGATAACTTTGTTAATTATTGGCAACTGAAGAAGTGGATAGTCTCCAAGAAGCATGTCGTGCAACATGCATAGATAAACTGCAAGTTAAATAAAACTAGGAACTCATACTGAAGTGCGATTTCAGCTTCATAACTGCCATCATAGACTAGTGTGACAGTCATATCTATCTATCTATATATCTATCTATCTATATCTATCTATCTATCTATCTATCTATCTATATATATATATTTTTTTTTTCTTTCTTTTTTATACATATTCGCCCTTTCCCGCGTTAGCCAGGTAGCGTTAAGAACAGAGAACTGAGCCTTAGAGGGAAATTCCTCACTTGGCCCCTTCT